>VWZD01007928.1:88375-104205 GCA_013396695.1 Sakesphorus luctuosus | reverse complement strand
GGGGGGGGAGGGGGGGGGGGGGCAGCAGGTTATCGTATCTGTTAGCTTTACTTCAAATTTTTGAGTGGTTCCAGTTTTCAACAGTTTAATGACATATTCCTATGAAATAGCCTTAGGAAATTTCCCTTCCAACACAAACAATTTATGACTCTGTGATAGTACTCAAAGAAAAGAAAAATTAATTCTAATGAAGAAAATATTACAATTATTCTAAATCTGTCCTGGTGGAAATCAATTGGCCATAGCAGAGTAGCTGCATCACAGAGAACAGAATGTAGATGGCTTTGTATTTATTTTACTGCAAGTTTTCTACAACAGAACTGTACTTTCTTATGTATTTTGGATTACATCAGCATTTGGTCTCCATATGTAAGATAATTGTAGTAGAAGTTTCATTTGTATCAATGGCTTTGGTCACTGGAGTTAATCAGGTAACTGAATGTCTTGCAAGAAGACAGCTGTCATGGTTTAATCTTCTCATAGTTTAACTACCTTTCAGCTGCTTGCTTACCCCCCTCCCTAATGGTGAGATAGGGAGAAGAGTTGGAAAAAAAAAAAGGTAAACCCCACAGAGTTAATGAAGAACATGTTAATAATTGGAATGTGTGCTGATTTAGAGGTAGACCGGCAGGAGAAGTGAACTCTACATAAAAGAGATTATAAGTCAGAGTTTCAATTTTAATAACAATATTACAATAAATACAATGGCACAAGGAGAAATTGGTTTTAACCCACAAAACCCGGTATGACCCACCACCCTGGGGTACAAACCCCACATGTTTCCCCCAAGTCCCAAAACAGAAAGAAGCGAAAAACCTGTTAGTGCAAATGACAGGCCCAGTCTGGTTGAGAGTGGTGGCCGCAAGATGGTTGAAAATGATGGTCTCCTCCTGTTGAGGTCCTGCTGCTCCTCTGGATCCGCCAAGTGGTCCCCAAGGTCTCCTTACCCCCCACTTATATACCCTCAGGGAGCATCCAGCCCCTCCCCCAGGGCGGGGACTCACACAATGGGTGGTTAACTCTGTGAGTCATGGGGTATTGTTGAACCGTTGATGGCCCACTAGCAGCCACACCCCCTCAGGCTGGGTGTGAAGGTGGGCAGCTGCTGCAAATGGTCCATTGTTCTTGGGAAATGAATAGAGGGAGTAGAATACATAGCTTGAATCTCCCCCACACAGTGAAATACTGGTCCCACCTGCTGAACTAGGACATTATGTAATAATAATAACAACAATAATAACAACAATAACAATAATAAGTATGTAATGAAAAGGAAGACTACAAAACCATAAGGAGAAATAAAACTCAAGACAAGCAATAGATGCACAATACAGATGTTCATGACCTGCTGACCAATGCCTAGCCCATTCCCCAGCAGCACAAGCCTCTCCTAGCCAACTCCTCCAGTTTATATAATGGACATGGCATTCTATGGTGTTGAACATTCCTTTTGCATTGGCTGTCCTGTCCATGTCCCCACATGGTTTCTTGTGCACCTGCTCCCTAAACGTGGAAAACTGAGTACTTCTTGACTTAGTTTAAGTACTACCTAGCAATAAATAAACCATCAATGTGTTATCAACATTATTGTCATACTAAATCCAAAACACAGCACTGTGTGGGCTACTAGGAAGAAAATTAACTCTATCTGAGCCCAAACCATAACAGCAGCTTTCAAGATTCAAGAAGCCAGTGCAGTAATTCTTGTTGTCTTTTCAACATGGAAAATGTTACTGTATCTACATAGTGCAGTGTTTCATTTAGGTAAAATAAGATATTATGCAACATTTTGTATATTTGAGTATGTGCTTCAGGATTGTTACATTTTCTTTAGTATACTAATAATGTTGAGTCAATAAACCTCCCAGGTACTAAAATAAGATTATAACCTGAAAGATCATTTACTTTTTCGAGGTTTTTTTTTTTCTGTAATATCTTGGTGATTGAAATTGCTTCATTATTGCAAGAATTAATGAAGACCATTGGCATGATGTTTAGCAATGCTGGAAGTCAACATCTCTTTTACTTCTCTGTTCAAGCTTGGACAGGTGCACTGTTTGCTGGGTAAAAATTTGCCTAAATGGCTGGGTCCAAAGAGCGGTGATATATCAAGTTGCATCCAGCTGGTAGCTGGTCACCAGTGGTGTTCCCCAAGACTTAATATTGGGTCCAGTCCTGTTTAACATCTTTGTTGATGATCTGGACAAAGAGCTCGAGTGTACCCTCACTGAGTTTGCAGACAACAGTAAGTCAGGTTGTGCCGCAGTCTGTATTAAGAGGCCTACCCAAATGCCAGCAAAGTAACAACTTTATTAACAACTACAAGTAGCAAGCAAGCAAGCCCAGAGGCCCAAAAGCCCAAAGTGCCCTCCTTAACAGAAGCCTTGACTCTTTATAGTCTCTGTCTACCGTCCACATACACATATATTTTTAACTGGCTAAGAGTCTTTGTTCATGAGCCTTGGCTCAAGTCTGGATGGTGGCTCATATCTCTCTCCATGTTGGCAGTTCTCAAAACACATCTTGTTATTTTACAGATGGTTTTCCTTTTCTCTGTTTTCTCATGCTACAGCTAGATCCACTGNAGCTCGAGTGTACCCTCACTGAGTTTGCAGACAACAGTAAGTCAGGTTGTGCCGCAGTCTGTATTAAGAGGCCTACCCAAATGCCAGCAAAGTAACAACTTTATTAACAACTACAAGTAGCAAGCAAGCAAGCCCAGAGGCCCAAAAGCCCAAAGTGCCCTCCTTAACAGAAGCCTTGACTCTTTATAGTCTCTGTCTACCGTCCACATACACATATATTTTTAACTGGCTAAGAGTCTTTGTTCATGAGCCTTGGCTCAAGTCTGGATGGTGGCTCATATCTCTCTCCATGTTGGCAGTTCTCAAAACACATCTTGTTATTTTACAGATGGTTTTCCTTTTCTCTGTTTTCTCATGCTACAGCTAGATCCACTGTGGACAGGCTGGACTGATGGACCAAGGTCAACAGTGTGAAGTTCAACAAGGGAAAGTGCTGGGTCCTCTGCTTGGATCACAACAACCTCAGGAAGTGGTACACGTTTGGGCCAGGGGAAAAGGATCTGGGAGTGCTGGTCGATAGCAGCTGAACATGAGCCAGTGTGTGCCCAGGTACGCCAATGGCACCTGACCTGTACTAGTAATAGTGTGGCCAGCATGACCAGGGCACTGATTGTCCCCCTGTATACAGTACTGCTGTGGCTTCACCACAAATTCTGAGATCAGTTTTTGTCCCTTGATGATAGAAAGGACACTGAGATGCTGAAACGTGTTGGGAGAAGGGCAAAGGACCTGGGGAAGGAAGCACCTAGAGCACAACTGTGATGAAAAATGGCTGAGGGAGCTAGGGGTGTTTATCCTGAAGAAAAGGATCCTCAGGGGAGACATTGTCACTCNCTTTTCTCTGTTTTCTCATGCTACAGCTAGATCCACTGTGGACAGGCTGGACTGATGGACCAAGGTCAACAGTGTGAAGTTCAACAAGGGAAAGTGCTGGGTCCTCTGCTTGGATCACAACAACCTCAGGAAGTGGTACACGTTTGGGCCAGGGGAAAAGGATCTGGGAGTGCTGGTCGATAGCAGCTGAACATGAGCCAGTGTGTGCCCAGGTACGCCAATGGCACCTGACCTGTACTAGTAATAGTGTGGCCAGCATGACCAGGGCACTGATTGTCCCCCTGTATACAGTACTGCTGTGGCTTCACCACAAATTCTGAGATCAGTTTTTGTCCCTTGATGATAGAAAGGACACTGAGATGCTGAAACGTGTTGGGAGAAGGGCAAAGGACCTGGGGAAGGAAGCACCTAGAGCACAACTGTGATGAAAAATGGCTGAGGGAGCTAGGGGTGTTTATCCTGAAGAAAAGGATCCTCAGGGGAGACATTGTCACTCTCTACAGCTACCTCAAAGGAGGTGGCTCTTGATCTGTTTTTCCTAGTAGCAAGCAAGAGGACAAGAGGAAAATGCCTCAAGTTGCAAGAGAAGAGTTTTAGATTGGATATTAGGAAAAATTTTGTCAACAAAAGAGTTGGCAGGCTCTGGAACAGGCTACACATCTGTGGAAGTATTTAAAAACCATCTAGTTATGTGGCACTTGAGGACAACGGTTAGCCACGGGTGGGCTTGGCAGTGCTAGGGGAACTGTTGGATTCAACAATCTTAAACAATCTTATCGAATTTCAGCCACTCTGTGATTCTCTAATTCTGTCAAACAGTGGTTGCCTCTAATGATGCAGTCTGGTACTATTTCATGCTGCCTAAATCACTTTTATAAACTAATGACTCTCTGTAAAAATCCAATAGTAAAGAAACCTCCAGCTATGTGTCCAAATACAAGTAAAAATTCTTTCCTATGTCTAGGAAAACTAAAAGACAAGAAAGAGGGTTCCACCAATAAGAACTGTAGATGGTCATATGATTATTTATGAGGTTTATTTTTGATGGTCATCAAAATATGTATTTTAATGGTGTATTGGTTTTGCTTGGCATGGTTTTGGTAGCAGGAGAGCTACAGGGATGGCTTTGGTAAGAATCTGCTGTAAGCTTTCCCCATGTCCAGCAGAATCAATGCCATCCAGGTCAAAGATGGACTCACTACTGGCCAAGGCTGAGCACATCGGGATGGTAGTAACATCTCTGTGATAACATATTTAAGAAGGTGAAAAATTTATTGCACAGGAATAAATTGTGGCCAGAGATGAGAGAAGGGAGAATATCTGAGAGAAATGGCCATGCAGATAACAAGGTCAGTAGAAAGGAGGGGCAGAAGGTGCTTCAGGCACTTGAACAGAAATTCCCTTGAAGCCTGTGATGAAGACCATGGTAAGGCAGGTTGTCTCCATGCAGACCATGGAGGCCCATGATGGATCAGATATACACCTGCAGCCCATGAAGGACCTGTTGCTGGAGCAGGGAGATGCCTATAGGAGTCTGTGATCCTGTGAAAATCCCACAATGAAGCAGGCTTCTCGCAGAAACTGTGGACCCATGTAAAGTGGAGCCCACACTGGAGCAAGGTTTCCTGGTAGGACTTGTGGCCTCACAAGGGATACACCTGGGGGCACTGTGTTCCTGAAGGACTGTACCCTGTAGAGAACTATCTTCCATGCTGGAGCAGGGGGAGAGTGTGAGGAATCCTCCGCCTGGGGAGGAAGGAGTGGCAGAGACAGTATGTGATGAACTGACCTCAATTCTCCCCGCCCTGTGCCACTGTGGGGAAGAGGTAGAGAAAATTAGGACTGAAGTTAAGCCAGGGAAAAAGGAAGGGGTGGGTGGGAGTTGTTTTTAAGACTGGAATTTATTTCTCATTATCCTACTCTGATTTGATTCATAATAAATTAATTTCCCCAAGCTGAGTCTGTTTTGCCCATGTTGATAACTGGTGAATGATCTCTCCCTGCCCTTCTCTTTCTTCAAGAGTCTTTTGCTATATTTTTTCTCTGCTATCCAGCTAAGAAGGGCAGTGACAGAGAAGCTTTGGTGAGCACCTGGCATCCAGCCAGGGTCAACCTACCACGCATGTTTCCGGCACTGTCAGAATTCACCCTTATTTTTCCAGAGTTTATGACACCATAAACATCCTTGACGCTTGCACAGACCAACTTGACTATCTTGTAAAATCTCACATTTTTTACTACCAAGAAGGAATTACTAAGACATTTTATTAAAGACATTTTAAAGATTTTAAATTACAAATTCTAGTCATTTAAATTTCACAGAAAACTAAGGAAACCTTTAAGTTCAGTAGGTTTTCCCTAAGATTTCAGAGGCAGACATTCTCATATGCAGCAGCATATGAGGAAGGGAAGCAACCATCTAGAACTGTCAAATGTGACCTCTAAGCAAAAGAAAGAAATTGAAGCATTTTGTTACCACTGTAAGCAAAAGGATCTGAGCAAGGACCTACCTGTGCATGTCTTGCAGCTATTATTGAAATAAAGCCTATGACATTTAATAGAGCTCTTAAAATGGTAAAGACAAGTTACACTTCTAAGGACTGCAGTAAAAATATTTTCTTTCAGCTTTTTATTTTCTCTATTGCATTATATTCTTCCTAGGGGAACTATTTCTCATAATACATCAAAATATATTAGCTTGTTTGATATAAATATAAAATATAAAACATAAAATACATAGCTTGTCTAAGTTTAGAAAGGAGCAACATTAAGAGAGAAAAATACCATCTGACAATGGAAAATACACCACATTTGAAACCAGTCTCAATGCAATTTGGAAAAAAATCACCACCTCAGGCAAAGAACTACTAAAGACACAACTTGTATCTGAAACTAATTTTAAAAAGAGGTCAGAAAGTGATTAAATATAAATTTTATTGGAAGGAAAACTTCTGCTGAGATATAAAGCCCCTTAATTACATCTTTAAAATTTACTTGCCGTGGTTTTTATCTTTCTTTTCCCTAGCATCAGTGAAAAGCATTCTTTCAGGAGATAAAGGGAAGTCAAAGCCTAGCCTCAGGATCTCATATTAGCCAGCTCATTCCCCTGCAGAAATCCCAGTCTGGATGTCTCAATTGTTCTTTTACAGGGCTGGCAGCAGAAGCTGGCACAGTGCAGACTGACAGTCTGACAAAGGGAGCACATCCAGAATGTGTCGCTCTCCAGTGATCCTATGCTGGAGCATATTTTTTATGGATGAGAGGGGATTTCCTTGCCTGGAAGGCTGTTTGAATTGGACCTTTGAGAAGAACCTGTGAGCACAGAGTCAAGCACTACCTTATGGATTTGCAACACTGACAAGCACAGACAGTGCTTCATATAGCCTTTCAAGTTATTTTCCTCCTCCAAACAGTAGTGCCTGTCTTGCCTTCCTCTCTTTTTCCCCTTCAACCCCCAGTACTCTTCATGCAGACGCTAATCTCTTGCTGAAATAGTGTCCCCTGGTGTCTATGCTTCTGCTTGGCTGGATCAGGATAGGTAGTAGGACATCAGCAGATGAACCATGCCATAAAGTTTTAATATTCTTTCAAATGAAATGAGAAGAGGCAACCCTGTGGCAGCTCCAAGGGCAGCAGCTGAGCAAAGAGGAGCATTAACTTGATAGAAGACTGGTAAACCATTGCAGTATGGCTGTGAGTGCTGGAGAGGTGCCATGCTATGACATCTGCAGCACTATAGCTTCTGCCCACTTATTTGAAAAGAAAGAAAAACAGCAGACTCCTCCCTCCTGAGAGGATCATTACACAGAAGGTTAGGATGGTCTCACAGCAGGTCTGCCCACACAAAATCCAAATGTGGATTCTTTGAAGTCAGCTGTGCTCCAGCTGCACAGAAAATAAGTACTTGGACAGGGCTGGACCTTCAGTCTGACCACTGCATGCAGTGTTTTCTCTTTGCTGCAACAAGCACAAACTCCCACATTTGAGGCTGCCCTCTGGGGTTTGGACACAGCCTTTAGCTAATATCTGGACATGGAAGCACCTGACTTGGTGATCAAGCTGGTGGGTGGCATAACTTTGCACCAGCATCAGAACCTTACAGAGCAGAAACTGATAATGAATTCAAATGGGGAGAGAAGATGAACCATGACCCAGTGCTGCCCTGGAACTCAGAAAGAAAGGTGGTTTAACAGAAGGATAGTGGATCCCTCAGGCTTCTCTTCTCCAGTCAGTAGGCAATGGTACACTTCTTCTACTGCAGGTAGCTTGAGCTGTGTAGCCAGGGATACATGAGCTGAAAATACTCTTTGTGTGAAGAAAGCAGGCTTAAAGTGCAGCCATTACCTCAGAAAACTCCCTTCTGACTGGAGCTAGTATAGTCTTTTTATGTACTCTAACCTGCATTGGGACATATCATTGTACAGGCAAACAGCAGAACAGTTTCTTCATGAGTTGAAAAGGAAATAAGAGAAGACAGAGAAAATGTTGAGGGGTCACTTGATTTCATGGAAAGCATGTGCCATATCCGTTGAACTTCTGATTTGGAGCTTCACACAAACTGTGCGCATGAGCCTACTTTAAATATGTGACACTTTTACTACTGCCCTCAATCTCTTTCTTATTGTTTTATGGTTAGTTCTTGTTTTCCTGTCTTTAATTAAGCTGTAAGTTGTTCAGAGCAACATCATGACTACTCCTATTTGTACAATGTTTGGCACACAGATTCTGAGGCATTGCCAAATGTGGAGAGTAAAAAAAAAACACAAGACAGCTAACTATTAGGAAGCAAGTTCTGACTTAGTAGTCTGTTTGTCTAGACTATATAAACTTTGGGGATTCAGCTGTGGGAAAGCAAAATCAGAGAAATTAGTGGGAAAACAATCCATAGAGAGGAATATATAGCAAGACATGCGCATGCCCATGGAAATGGAAATATAAGCAAGCAAGCAAGAATAGCCACATTAGAGAGCCCAGCCTTGGATCAGTAAGGCAGCACAGTGTAAACAGGTGTCTCGTAACAGGAAGCCAAGTAATTACTATGCCTCAGAATAAAACAAAAATAAACAGTCTTTATAACTGGTCCCCTGAATTGTGTCAAGGAGCAGGTTGCTCTACAGTTTAGGGAACAGTCACTGCCCTCCAGAGCATTTTGAATCTTCAGGTAGGGTATGGGACCTAAATCACATACAGACCTTCACTGCTCAGAGGAGATTATATCTGAAATCAGGATAAAATTACACAGATGAGATCAGGATCAACCCATGTAATTTCCTATATTTTTACTAGGCTTTTTCCTCAACGATATAATTCCAGCAACATCTGTCCTCAAGTAGTGCGAATAAGAAAGCATCCTGTAGCACAAAAACAGGCCCTATATAATTCTCCTTGGTAGACTTGATTTAGTTCAATAAAATTTAAACAGTTCAATAAATTTATATAATGGTGAAACAGACTTTTTAAAAAACAGCAAACAAAACCAACTTTTATCTAGCTGAGCCTTCACTACAGACAAGGCTCTAATGTCAAACTCCTCTTAAATTCTTCTTAAATATATTTGGTTATACAAATCTAGGTTCCACTTCAGCCCCATCCCTATTGTGATCTGTAGATCTAACACAGCCTGTTATCAGTCTCTGCGCAGTCAGTAATTTTATCTTTTTGCTGATCTTGCAAGTATAGTACACAAGGGTATAACACCCCAGACCTGAAGCCTCAAGCTTTACTGGGGGTATGAGTAATACTCTAAAATAATTTGCCACCTAATTCTTTTGCAAAGCCCTTTAGTTCTTCAGTACCTACAGGTCATGTAAAGAGAAAGCGCGTACAATTTCCTAAAAGATTTCTTTTAATTTAGTGAGAAAATATGCATTTTGGCAAAAGGTTCACAGTGGTAACACACAACCAAGGCAGAAGATTCCACAAAGCACCTAGCAAGCACCAACTCACAATTCAGTAAAATGTAACTCATCAGTTTCAAGTTACCCCAAAGACATTAAGGAATAATACAGAAAGGAATAGTGATAAAAAGAGTAAAGAAAGAAAGGAGTAAAGACATTAGAATAAGAGGATTGCACAGCTACCATCCAAGAGTTTTACTGACATCTGGGCCTTCACATGGTGATGGCAGACCCAGAGAGAGGGCAAGATGGAGCCCCTATGCTGCTGTATTTATCTGCTTTGGCAATCGTGGCCAGCCCTCCGAGGTGGGACATCTGGCTCACTGACCACTGTATAGCTCCAGGTCACAGTGAGAGGCAGTGTAGCCAGTCAGAGGCTGAGTCAGGTGTTCCCAGGGGCATGGTGTGGGTGGGCTACCAGGCAGGCCTTTTGACTGGCAGATCTGCCATATGGCTTCCAATTCTGCCTTGGGGCTGCAGGCCACCTGTGTTCAGTAGCAGGCCTGATCATGTGGATTCCAACCTAGCCCCATCCCCAACACACACAGGTTGGTTGACTTGACTTGGTAATTACACAATCCAGTGAGATTCAGTGTCTCACAGAGGGTACCTGAAAAAAGTTGGTTTAAACTGGTTATGTCAATGTGCTGGTTTAAAGGTAAACTGGCAGGAGAAATGAACCCAACTCAAAAGAGATTGTAAGTCAGAGTTACAATTTAATAAAAATATTACAATGAATGCAATGATACAAAGAGAAATTGGTTTTAACCCACAAAACCCAGAAGTATAACCCAGCACCCTGGGGCACAAACAGAAAGGTGTTCATTAGCCCCTGTGCTGAGCCCCAGTATGGTTCCTCCAAGTCCAAAGTAAAAAGAAAAGAAAGAAAATCCTGTTGGTGCAGATGACAGTTGCAGTCTGGTCGAGAGTTGTGGTCACAGTCCTGTCAAGGTTCTGATCCTCCTCTGGATCCAAAGAATGGTACCCTAAGTCCCAAGACCCCAAGATTATATACCCTCAGGTTCAGGTGGGAATGCCCAGTGCCTCCCCCAGGGCGGGGAGTTCCACAATGGGTGATCTAACTCTGTGAGTCATGGGGTATTTTTGGAATCATTGATGGCCTATTAGTAGATACACCCCCTCAGGCTGGTTGTGAAGGTACTAACAACTCCCTGGAGGGGAGTTATCACAGTTCCTACCTCACAGGCTCCTTTAACACCCAATCTTACAGCCTGAGGGATTGAGTGTGCCCTGGGCAGCTGCTGCAAATGGTCCATTGTTAACAGTTCATGAGAAATGACATAGAAGGTTTAGAATACACATCTTTGGTCACACCCACACAGTAATAAAGTGGTCCCAGGTTGCTGAACTAGGACAGTCAGTAACTTCCCTTAAAAGATCAAAAGATTAAAAAATACCTCTTGTTTGGGGAGAAAAAAACCAAACAAAAGAATCACAAAAAAATGGTCCTAACTGGGGACCAAATAAGCCATTGACATCAAAGGACAAAGATGCTATGCAATATTCTTTTTTCTAAGATTAAGACCTTTCAGCTACAGAACATCTTAAAAAAATAGACAAAAAGAAAAAAGAAAAAAAAAGAGCATCTAGAAACAACTTCCACAAGTTTCAACAGGCAGCTGTATGTGAACATTTTACACATCTTAACTTCTGTGATTTGTTTTGGAATATGTTGCTAGACTTTCCACAGTGGTTACCTCATCACTTAGTCTTAGCAACTACTGCTGCACTGACCAAGGAACAGCATAGGGATTGCAGGGAGAATCTAAATACTTGCCTAGGAGTAGAGAAGGATGATATGCTCCAGAAAAGCTTTTTCCTGGAGCAGAAATGGCAAACAGATGGAAAGAATCAAGTCCAAAACACAGTGTATGACCTATTTTAGATAGAGTCTCCTCGTGTTTCTCTTTGGCAAAGTTTGAGTATCCCTGATGCCAACAGAATGTTCCTGAGATGCGGATCTTGTCAGCAGGCTCCAAACTGCAGTCCTCCCACTATCAGGACTTAATGGACATCATAGTCCAGCAGTAAATATTTATTTGAGAGAAACTTATACAAATAGCATTACAGAAAAACAAAACGAGACTGATTTTTAAAAGTCAAGGGAACGCATTTTTGCCATCCAGCTATGTGACAGGCCCAGTTTCATATTGGCCAGACCAGGAAACTGTCTCAAGGCTCTTAAATTCCAAAGATAGGAAAGAAAATGAACTCTGAATAAGATTGTGCCCCTTTGTTAATCTACATAAATCAATGTGTGGAAACAGGGCTTTCTTTCTCTGTTTGACGACAGTATGACAACATCCTAAGTGTAAAATTGAAAGCCTTGGAGCCTCACAGAGATTTGTAACAGACAGATGGGTCAGAAAATCAGGAACCAAGACTGCCAGCACAGTAGCTGGTACCTGAAGGACCCAGCTCTGCACCTGTGAAGCCTTTGGTTATTTAATACCTGTTCTCTAGAAAGGAATCATAAGCCTTTCAGGGCTGCTAAAAGCCATTGATAAAAACTGAGTGAGAAAACAGAAGAAAGGAAAAGAAGGCTACAAAATGAGAAAATCTCCAACTGAGGACATCCTGTGTGGCCTATCTTCTTTTCTGTGAGTTAGGAAGAGAAACTATCACACAGAAAAATGTCATTGATATTAATAATCAAGAGGAGAGTAACGCAAAACATTCACAATTTTTGCAGTCCCAGAATTTTACAGTCTTTGAGTGTGCCAGAAGCTACCTTCCTTTTCAATCTGCCATCTCTGCTTCTTTTGCAAGCTTCCTCCAAACTGTTTCAGCAAAAGCAAACTGGGCTGCCTTGGACAATCTGAGAAGCTAGCCCACCCTATTTTGAAAGAAATGAGCACAAGCGTACTAGCCAACAGCCCAGAAAGAACTGAAACCCATGGGGAGGAGAAGTGATAACAAGCAGCTTGAGAAGGAATCCTCTTCAGCAGGGTCATGTTCTGACTCACAGCACATGTGACTGTATCCCAGAACCAGCAACTTTTTCCTTTCCAATCCTTTATGCCTGCACAGCTATTTTTCTCCTTTTTGGCTGTTCCCTACTTGTGTCGGTTGCAAATGCTTATCTGCCTTGGACATACAGGGAAGGTGTGAAAAACTTTCTTTACTTTTTGCTTCCCTCTCAAACCAGTTCACCTCAGAATGAGAGAAATCAAATCTTCTCTGAGGGTATTTATAGCTTTTTGTCATCTCCAGTCAGATATGCCTCCTAACCCAGACGATAATGGCCGAAGTTGCAGTCTTTTTTCTCTGGTGTAGTTCTGATTTTGTCCAATGTTTGTCTTGTGTCAAACATATTTGCAGCCATTGAAATATGAAACAATCCCTACCTCTCCCTGCATCCACTGTACTAGAACACCTGATGTGAAAATGAATTTGTCTCTGGCTGCCATGGAGGGCTGCACCAGGCATAACCTCCAGAGCCTGAGTGGGGTTTATTTCCTGAGATCTATACTCTATGTTCAAAGGTCTCCTCCAGTCTGGGGAGGCAAGTGCCACTGGACCCATATGTCTTTTGCAGCAGCAAGCTGTGATCAGAGCATGACTAACTTGGGGAGGTGCTTAAGGCGCCAATTTCTGAATCACCAAAGAGCTTTGTCTTCCTCCTGCATGTTTATTAAGGGTACTTCTGAGCCTATGGAGGAGCAGTGGTTTCAACACGGGGTGCTTTCTGTTTATTTTAGATAGCCCCTTGTGACTTCTGTGTTGTCTCTGTCCTTTCAGGAGTAGGATGGTGCTTGAAAATGAGGTGGTGTTAGTCATTCTCACTCTGGACACTGAGATCCTCCTAAATCCTCCTTTAGTCATTCTAAAATGCTGTAAGTTTTTCTGTGACAGGGACTGTTTCTATCTTTTTATACTGTGGGAACAATGGGATTCAGATGTGGAAGAAGGCCTGTAGGGATTACCATAACTGAAAAAAATACATTAGTATGACATGCCGTTTGAAGTGTGAAAGCCATAGAACAGAATCCTAACAGCTGCATTCCTTTGCTGTTCTGGCAAATGACCTAAATTGCAAACACAGAAAATGAATGTAGGTGCACCTAAAGCAAAACTGTCTTCCTACCCAAGAGAGGTGTAGTGGAAACTGCTGGGTGGTGTGTGCCAAGTCAATGTCCTGAGTGAGCTGCCTTTCCCACATACCTCCCTTGGGCAACAAAAGAGTAGGATGCCAGGGCTTTTGCCAACTTGGTGTTACGCAAAAAGCCCATGGAGTGGGTACAATGGAATTTAGGCTGGGCACAGAGGCAGGATACAGCAGCATGAGTCTCCAGCAAACAATAGCAACAGCAAGATCAAAACAGCAAGCAGAAAGTATATGCACAATTACCAAAACAAAATTGCATTCCCAGCCATGTCTCCAAGCAGAATCCCACTGTTGTAAATGTAACCAGACATGTATTTCACATGATGCAATGTATATTATCTGAAAAGGAAGGTGAAAAGCAGACAACCTAAAGCAACAAATTCCAATCAATTTCTCCACATTAGCACTGTGGTAAAAAAGCCAGAGTCGAGACTTCATCACGTAACAGAGGTACAGCATCAATCCACTGAAGTATCAGGACAGAAATTCAGGACAGTTGACAGAAACAGAATCTGGTACAGGACAGAGTAGGGAAATAAACACAATCATATTTGAATCATAAGTGCCTATATGAGAAACACTGGAAAAGTCCTCTAATTTGTAAGGAAACCTGACAATTTAATACTCCCTTTTAGAGGGAAGAAGGAGGAGGGGGCAAAACTGGTTTCTACTCTCTGTCTTGGTTGACTAGACCATAAACATAATAGTTGAAAAGCAGCTTATTTGTTTTGGGACACTTTTGGGAAGAAAAAAATGTTTTGAAGAATATTCAATTCAAAATATTAATCCCTTCCCTTCTTAATGTTGGTAAGAAAAGCATTTCCAGGTTTAAATCTTCTGAAAGATACCTGCTCTGTATAAGGTCTGACTTCTGCCCCACCTTTTTTCACACTGGCATTGAGGAGATAGGTAGAGATAAGGATCAAAATAAAAATATGGCAAGTAGAAATCGGAGACTGATTTGTTTTGTTTTGTTTTTGAAAAACTGTGAATAATTTTGTTGGGAAAAAGCTGAAGTTAGAGAGCATTCTGTGCTGGAGGTGAAAGCTCTGATCAGTAATTTTGACCATGTCTCCATCAGTGAATCAAGGGCATTTTCATACAGTCATTACAATTCAGCACACCCAGGTAGCAGCCTATGAAACTGACTGTATCCTTGGTGATTTAGAACTCTGTTGGTGTTTTACAACAAGAAGACAAGAAAAGGACAGAGAAACTTTGTCACATTCTTGTAACTAGCAAAAACGCTGTTGATATCTTTCATATTCGATGTAGATTTTAGCATTAGACCTCTCCTTGTTGCCTTCTCAGGAAATTTTCTTATAAGTGACACATGTGCTCCTGAAGTTAGAAAACAGCTAAAAAACCCAACCTGAATAATTGCATGTTGTCCATACTAGGTGGACACCCAGTAATTATTCCTCAAGTACTACATGAAAGCTTGAATAAAGAATTAAATAGTGTTTAATTTTGAGGGGGCCTTACAAATAAAAAGGCCTTCAGTATATACAAAAAATAACACATGCAGCTACTTAAAAGCATTTTTCCCGCTTCACAGTAGAGCAGTTCAGGCCTGCCAGCTTGGCACTTCTCAGCTTAACAAGTGATAGACACAGAATAGCTTTCAGTTGACTTACAGAAGAAAATGGTTAAGACCGAGGACAGTATGTGCTATACGTTTCAGAATCAGCTGCCTGGTTTAATTTTGATTTTAGGTAGCTAGAGGAGATTTCTAAACCCACTCCTGTCACTATCAAGCAAGAAACTTTGGATGGAAATGGAAAGCAAGTTTAACAATATTTTTGCAAATACCACCTTTATGATTTCTATATGTTAATCTCTCATTATAATTGTAAAGACCAGGATCCTTAAGTCCAACAGCCATGACTTTCCACAATTTTACCTGGCTTGCAAAGAGATAAAATATCCATATCTAAAAAGACGTGGAAATTCCTGACAGGAATCAGTCAGTGAAGATCAGCTTCTGATTACAGAGGAGCAAACCAGGGTCAGTGCATCAGTGTTCATTCCTCTTTGTTTGAACATTTGGCCCTAATGTGAAACCAGCTTTCAGAAGGGTCTCGTACCAAATGAAAATGAAAGGTTTAGTAGCAGCTTGGTGCTATTAAATGTGGCCAATACTCTTTTATATAAGCTTAGCAGGCAAATAGCAGAGTAGCAGTTGCTGATTAAAACTAATAAGCAGCTCTTTAAGGCCTACCTGGAACTTACTTCCTAAAATGGCCTATGTCTCATACTTTTTAAACTGTTTCAGTGTATGATGGCCAAAAAAATGTTAAGAAAATAAGAATAAGAACTAAAGTAGCCAGGAATTCCAGTTGGTATGGGGGGGGGAGGGGGGGGGGGCTGGTTCTTTCTGGTTTT
>VWZD01007928.1:51599-88369 GCA_013396695.1 Sakesphorus luctuosus | reverse complement strand
GGGGTGCTGGTTCTTTCTGGTTTTGATATAGAAACTCTTTTAAAAAATTTAAAAATTCTTTATTAACAGTTTCTGTGATATTCCAGATGTCAGACACTAATGCTTCAAAATCTGCTGAAACATTAAATCTTCTTTTTCATTAAGCATTGGGGTCAGCACTAAACTTCTTCATACAGCCTCAAACATCAAGTGAAAAAGGTTCTTAGATCTGATCTGCCATATGACTCATCTATTCTTGACATTTTCCCAGTAGCTGAAAGGAAAAGTGATACAAAGCCTTATTCTTCAAGAGAGAAAGTCAGCACATCATTCTGTGCAAGCAGATGGCGAGGTCTTTCTAATGATTTTTGTGCTGATGTTGTTCTCAGGTTTATGAACACAAGCCCAGAGTGAGGGGCGGGTGGGAGAGGGGGAGAGGAGCTGCTCCCAGTTACAGAGTAAACAGAGGGTAAGCAGAGGCTTGACCACTTTGCCTCTCGACTGGAGGCAGGCTGATTGCTGAAACCATTAGAGTAGCAGCCTTGGCAGCAAGCAGTTCTTCAGCCTCCAGGCCACTATAAAACAGGAGCTCTTTTTTTTTCCATAAGAAGAAAAGGCCAGTGTCTTTGAAGCAAGCACTTTACCACATGGTCCTTTTGGTGGAGAGAGAAAGCCTGACACCGTACTTCAGAAAGTAGGGGGCAGGAGAAGAAAAACCTGCTCTTTTCCAGTGCTCCTGTACAGCCTTCTTCTTTGTAAAGAAGAAAATACAGGCAATGCAAACACACCAGACAAATATTTGTAACTGTAATATAGTTCCTTTTCTAAATTCTTTATCACCACTTTTCTGCAGAGCCCCAGCACCAAACCTATTTAAGGACTCCACAGCATTACAGCGCTACCTTTTCCATCTCCAGAGCTCAAGGTATCTAATACAGATACCTTCAATGTATCCTTCAGGGGTGGGTGGGCGGGCTTTGGTCTCTACCACAAAACACCCTGGCAACCCCCAACCTGCACTGCAGGCTCCAGACTGTCCTTTGTTAACATGCTGCTATTGATAAATAATAACTCTGTTCTACCTACAGGGAAAAGGAGTCAGGAAAAGCTGGATAATTGATCTAAAGACAGAAATGAACACTGCCATGATCTTCCAAGACTCATTTGTGAGTGTGTGGTGCCTCTTACTCTGGCAGATCAGCATTTGCTGCTGGAGGCCTTACTGAAAACATGCAGATACATCAAGATATTTAACAAAATGACCTCTAATTGTGTACTGCCATCATGCCACAGCTATAACCTTTATTTACACCGTTGGATCCATCTGACAACAAGGTTCACAACTGGAATCTCAGCTAATATATCTACTCACTTTATTTTGTGTGTGTGTGTGTGTGTGTGTGTGTGTGTGTGTGTGTGTGTGTGTGTGTGTGTTTAAGATTCCAATGTATCTGGTAGACTTTTAGCTAAAAAAGTGACATAGGATCCCTGTTTATCAAGAGCTAGGCATGTCGGGTAACTCTAAATAACTAGAATCCTTTTCCTCTGTTTTCATACTTTGAACATGCTTTGGTTATAGCAAAAGTGTTGCAGTGTTGCTGTGATTCTCAGTCATGTTTCGCTGACATAACTGGAAATAATGTAGTAGCAAACTACCTCAGCGTCAAGTGTCTGCCAATGATTTCTGCCTCCCAACACTCCTCAATCTTGTAAACTCTGCATGTGAAATCTTTAATAATTTTTCAATGATTTCATAAAACTACTTTTTTTTTTCCCCTGTGTAGGCCAGCACCTACCTACATGCTCACAAATTGACTTCATCAGCTTTAAACATCTTGTCTGGGACCTGCTTATGTTATTGCTTGAAGAAAAGGTTTAGCTCAATACCTTAAGGAAGGAGAAGATTTATATATCAATAAATGATCACATCTCAAAAAGCCAAGTGACCATAAAACAAGTTAGGCAGATCTGAGTTTGAGGTCTGCCTGCATATGTCATGTTTTCCCCTTCCAGAATGTAACAGAGCTGATGTCAGAGAAGTCAGCTATGAACACCTTTTTCTAGAGCCCTTACATCAGGAGCTGGAAACGCTCCCATCAGCTATGGCCTTTCCCACTGTTAATTCATGATTTCAATAACAACAATATTTACTTCCTTTCTGGCAGTTTAATTCTTATATCCCAAGGAGGTTTGAAAAACCCAGTATTCCTATCTGTAATGAAGGCATGGCAAGGGAAATGGTTTCGTAAAGGCCACCCACAGGGTTTATAGAAAAACTGGGAACCCACTTTGGGTCTCCCAGGTAAATGACAAGTGCTTTTACTGCTAGTCTAAACTCATATTGTGTTTAACCAGCTCAATCACATGTGGTCTGGCTCTCTGCTGCAGACATAGCTTAACATATACACCAAAAGAAGTGACAGAGTTTTGAAATGGAGTTTGCAAAAAATTATCTGGAAGAAATATTTTGAAATTCAGATTTTTGTTCATACTTTTCAGTCGTGTTCAGTAATTTTGCAGTGGAGCCAAACAGGACTTCAAGTTGACGCAGTCAAAGCAGGGACATTTAGAGAGTGTTTTCATCAGCATTTTGAACAGGTTTTCTCAGATCTTATATCCCTCATGCTCATTTATTGCTTACTCTAATTCCTTCCACACATTTCTCAATTTCTTCATTCCCTCCCCCATAAAGACTAAAATAAAATTGCTATTGTTGTGTTTGAATGTAATATTTCTTCTCTTTGCTTTTTGTCCCAGCTATTTAAAATCACAATCTATTCAAAAGACAGAGGCTGTCTGGTTTTCTGTGTTGGTAAATTATGTGACATATGATACCCAAACTGAAGATGGGCCCTCAGCAACTAGCAAATATTG
Organism: Sakesphorus luctuosus; assembly: GCA_013396695.1. Lineage (NCBI taxonomy): Eukaryota > Metazoa > Chordata > Aves > Passeriformes > Thamnophilidae > Sakesphorus > Sakesphorus luctuosus. The sequence goes on along the minus strand of VWZD01007928.1, from coordinate 85,516 downwards.
GCACTTCTTGATGAAGTGTTAATGCGTTTCTGCCAGTGATCACTGTTATTCTGAAAAAAAGGGAGATATATACTTGCTCTCCAAACATCTCTCTTCACTGCTCAGTAATAACATGAGCGGCTTCCAACTGTCTATACAAGTTACTGGGCCTTACTGGGCCAGGCTGCGTATTGTAAGAACCAAGGAAAAACAATCAAAATGTTCATCCATATCTTCCAAACTATTTTCCTCAACTACAAATCCCCATTTCTTAGAGGGAAAATGTTAGTACCAGCATGTTTAACACTTCAGAAGAATTTACACCAAATGGATTGATTGTACAGCTCCTTAGTAAACAGTTTCAGTTTGAAGAGAGGTATTGTAGGAACCATAGAAATTTCTCTGTAGCAACAAGAGGGTTTGTGTTGTATCCCTGGTTCTACCATCTCAAAGACAAGAATAATTTAGCAATTAAATATTTAGAGGGATTTGTTCACTGGCCTGAAGCACAACTAGGCAAACTCAACTCCTACTGAGTTTGAGAGCTAGATTTCTAATTATCCCTATGATTTGAACAATTCTCACTCCAAAATATAACAAATATAACTCGTAGTGGATAAATAGGTAATAACACCATTATTTACATTCTCCCAGGGTTTAATACTTACATATTTCACAGCATATCAGAAATAGGACTCGAGACACATTCAGTGGTTTCTCGGTTTCCCTTCCCTGGCTGCCGCAGGCACTGCCACAAGCCCCATGCCTAACGTGCTCTGGCACGACTTTTGCCCATTCACCTGCACTGTCCTAGGGACTGGGCAAGAGAAAAGCAGTTCTGTCTACCACTTGCCTTATTTGCAGATAGTTTCCAAGGTTTCTGTCTCTGCATCCACCACATTAAATTGCCCAGTCTGAGAGGAGGAGCTATTATTGGCCATGGGGACAAAAGGGTTGCTCAGAGCACAAGTTAGTTGGAAGGGTGACACCCAGACACCTAGCATACTTTCCTGAGCAAGGTTTGTAGTGCTGCCCTAGTGTTGCTGCAGGCTGGGGAATGGAAACAAACCCAGAGAGGAGTTTGGACCACCAAAGGCTAATGCTTTTTCCTCGTGAAGCCCATTGCAGAAAAAAAAAAAGGAGTTAGGGGACAGAAAAAGAGATGTTTTGGGATCCAACCATCTCCATAAATATAATGCTGTCATTTCTTGTTTCTTTCTCTCCCAAAGGCATGTTAGCCAGGAAGAGCTGCACTGCCCACAGACCAGGTAAAAGGAATTTAGTAGTAATGTAAGTCCTATGGTAGAAAAGAAAGTAAAGAAAGGAGTCGGTAAAAAACATCATTGATTTCTGATTTTCAAACCCTTTTCTTTCTACAGCATTGATTTCTATCCTTCCTATTAGGTTTACCAAGAGTTATCCTCCCTTCCTAACATTACCCTTACATCACCAGCCTCCAACCAGCTATGAGGATGCCTTAGAGCCAACCACTGGGTTTGTATCCTGTTAGGCCACTTTAATCCACCATCAGTATTTGTTATGTGCACTGCCCAATTCGTCTCTCAGTTCAAGTCTATGCACAGCTCAAGGTTCTGCAGTCCTCCTCTCCTCCTGGAGCCAGAAGGGGTTTATGAGTTTCACTGGATATCAGTGGTTAGCCTGTGGACTACAAGCCGAACAGCCCTAGATTTTGCAATCAAGAAGGAATGATTCAGAAAGTCAGTCTCAAATACTTCATTTCTCTTTTTATTATGATTGAAGATATACCTTTATAAATAGTTCCCTCTGTAAATGTGCAAGGGCATGGATCACTACACATTTTTTCAAGATTATATAAGAACATGTCTTTTATCACTGAAAATATGAAAGGGTAGACTTATCTATTCCATATCCTTAATTTGTTTTGTGAAAGAGGATTCATTTAATCAACACAGAACTTTCTGCTTGCCTAATCTTTCTCCCTCAGAGTTTCCCAATCCACATTCCTCTGGAAGTAGAAAGAGCCTTAAGCAATGACCTGTTTGAAGTTTACCTGGCAAGGAAGGAAGTCTTGAACTATCTGTCCATAGGAAATGAACACTTCCATGTGTTATGAAATTTACAGTTTTTACTACTGGACAGCTAGACTGCATTATTTCAAATATTGGCTGAACACTATTTACTAATTCCTTATAGATACAGAAAAAAATTATGTCATGGTTTGGAGCTGCTTTTTATTTGTTTTACATCAGTGAATTCTTCAACAAAAGAGTGTAGAATGGCTTCATTTTTATACTCTAAAGCAGAAAGAACTTGAAAAGCAGGTTATGAAGAGCTTTAAAAACAAAAGCACACTTAAAAATAGGATTTTTTTACTTTGTGTAAAAAAATTAGTTTTGGTTACTTCAGCAAACCCTTAAATCATGTATGAAGTGCTCATTATGTGAAAGAAGTAATGGATTTTTACCTCCTTGGAGAAACTTACAGCTGAACTCCAAAGGTAGTAGATATATTTTGATCTGATATACATTTAAAAAAATAAATATGATACTTGTTATCATTTACAACTAGCACAAAGTTTATCAAACATCTTACAAGATTATAAAAAAATACAAAAACTAAAAAAGCTTATTTAAAAAATTTTGTGAAAATCTGAAGTTTACTAAAATCTTCCAACCACTTTATATTTCTTTGTAAATCCTGTATAATAATACCTCTTCTTTCAGGGTCTAGGTTATCTTCCATTTAGAGTTTCATCCTATCTTGGCAGACCCTTCCTGTCTCAGTTTTTGGCTCAGGATACTCCACTCCCTTTTGTTTGAGTAGTAGGAAATTCACAGTTCCAACAGGAAGACCCCACCTTCCGAATGAAATCAGATGTTATTCTATGACTCATGTTTCATGGATAACCTTGATGTGAAATACAATTAACTAAAAAAATAGAAATATAAAAATAATCCAAAACAAGGAAAAAAAACCTCAAAAGAGTTTTATCTGAGTGTTGGCTACTCCTCTTTTCTTCCCTTAAATTTTACATATACATGTCACATTTTCTTTTTCCTTCAATGGAAGGAAAAGGTTCCATTTCTCACTGTTTATTAAAGAATGAACAAAATTTTGACTTGTTTTCTCAGTCTTTGCATGCAATATGTATGTAATTGAAGGCAATTTCAGTTTTTTAGGTACTTAATAGTGCAGTTTGATACTTGTGGGCTGAAAACTGGGGGACATATGGAACTTCAGTCAGTTGCCTATGCTTAGATATACAGATACAGAGCTTATCATTCTAGATTAAGTCAGGAGGCTACAGGTAAAACACAGAAGCTCTATTGCTTCTGGAGTAACATTTGAAGGCCAGGAAGAATATAACAGAGTATTTAAAAAAACATGCCATGCTTAACATTAGGCAACTAAATTAAGCATGTTGGGTCTAAATACACAAATTATGTGAACTATAACCATGTTAAAATCTCCTGTCTTAAAATCTCATGCCATTTGCATGATCTGAGACCATAAAAATTTACTCTGTTCACCCTTCTGTTAAAGAATTCACCTAGCAATACAAATTAACATGATATAACTAAAGATTTTGAGTTGTAAGAAAGAAAATGGAAACCCTCTAAGAGTCTAATGTAATTTGGGAACATAAATCCTGTTATGGTTGCAGGTTGCTAGATGTTCAAGAGAAAATGATACAGGTTTCTTAGTCTGAAGTATTGTAGCAAAAGCAGGAAATATTTGACAGCTCTTTATAGCTTATCCTGTGATAGCTGAGATGAGCAAAGATCCTCAGGGATGAAATCCCAAGTAAAACTATGTGTGTGAGAAAAAACATTACTTAAAATAGTATTAAAAAGTAAAAGAAGCTTTATGCTAACTTCTGGAAGATTTACTGTGTTTTTTGAGTTTTAAAGGGTATAAGTGGATTATGGCTAAGAACAACTTATGTCTGCTGTAGCATAAATTCTATTGTGTTAGAAGTGTGATTTGACATTATAAATTGTACTCAGTTACATCAAGGAAACCTTTAATTGAGAAAGAAGTCCAAGTCCACTGGTTATCTTAAGGATCCTTCATTGACAGGAGTGAGGTTCATCCCTAATCCCCCATGGATGACAAAAGTCTCATTCCAGATTTTCAGATGGCTCAGCCATGCTTCCATTTGCTTTGACTCATCTACTCAGTGACTTGCCAGGGACTTCTGGCACTTCTACTTATCCTGCCAGGGAAACTTCAGCTTCAGCTGTTGAAATAGGTGGCTGTGTCCCAAAAGTCATGAAGCTCAGGCTTACTGGTCTCACTTGAAATAGGGGTGAGGTTCTTGTCTGGCCTTTCACAAGTTATATAGCTGTCTGGCAATGTAGAGGGTCTCTTTTCTATATTTGCCTTGATGGTGAGGAGGACACTGGTGATGGGGAAGTGGGGTTACAGCCCAGTGCAAGGCCTACTGCCCTGGGCCACTCAGTGATAAAAAGCACTTTTCATGTTCCATCCTCAAACCTGGAGATTATTCTGGCATTTCCTGTTTCAGTGGCCAGGACAGTGGCAAGGGGAGACATGGAGACTTTTGGGCAGTACTCACCTGGCTCTTTTCCTCTCCTGCAGTACTCACTGTGGCAGTAGGGAATGGGTAGGACAGAGATAAAGGAGGAGGAGGCAACTCCCTCCCACCCCGTTGCTGCCTGGCAGAGAGGGCAGAAACATTTCTTTAGCCAAGTCACATATTGGTTAGTCTTTATTAGTCAACACCACAGTTTACCTATATATCCTTGCCAGGGATGAGTGAGAGAAGAAAGATAACTTCCTTTGCCATATTTGCTCCAGATGGGAGAGGAATGTGGGAAAAGTGGAAAGAGGTAAGATGGGGTCTGGAGTTAGACCCAAGAGTTATCTGTCAGAGATAGGTCTTTTCATCAAAGGCCGAAGAGAATACGGTTTTGGTGCTGTCCTGTGCAGAGCCAGGAATTGGATTTGATGATCTTTGTGGTCCCTTCCACTTCAGGATATTCTGTGATTCTGTAACTGAGTAGCTTGGCATTCTCAGTGATACTTAATGAGGAATGGGTGCTGCTTGGCACTGTAGCCTCAGGCATAGCTGTGACAGCCATCCCAGCCATCTGCAGAAGACTAGGGAAGTTCCTGCAGCAAGGCTGGAAATGAGCATCTTCTGGGGCAGTCTTGCTCTGAAGATCAAATGGTCTTTGCAAACACTGAGGGTGAAGCTGTGCGAAGTGGGCAGAGTCCCTAGCTGGGCTGAAATGAATATTCTTCAGCAAGACCCTGCCCAATGGGCAGGACTCCAGCTTGCAAGGCAAAGGAACTGAATGATGTAATAGGATCTGATGTGGATGGAGGAGGACCAACTCCAGTGCCTAGGAGATTGCTCTGTCTCTCTGGCATCAGGGAAGAGTTGTGGTGATGGTTGACTGGGAAGCATCACAAGACAATTTTTCTTCATCTTGTGCGGGCAATGGAGTGCAGGTGAATAAAGACTGGAAATGGAGAGGAGGAGAGAGGTCCACAGACAGTTCTTTAGTTCTGAAGAGATGCTGGCAGCCATGATTTTACTTATTTTAAATTCACATCTTTGCAGCAAAAGTGGTAGAGTGAGGTCTGTAGCCAAGGAAGGGGTAGAACAGCCTCATCAGCTTCCTTGCCCAGGCTGGCTCAGGAAATGTGGCCATGGCAGCCACAGGTAGCATGGAGATAGCCAAGAGTGGCAGGGTATTGCTAAGTGTGTGGGGGTTCCACCTGGGTTGCATGGCTGAGAGTTGTGTTAGTGACACAAAGTGACCTGAAGTGACTTAGATAGCTGAGAAGTTCCTCAGAAACTAGTACCTATTGTGAGGAAGAGAGCTGGCTCAGAAATCTGGACTTTGAAAGGTATACAAAACAATTGATATTATCAAAAAGAAATCTGTATTAATTCAGTATCATTACTTTGACCTTGGAGTAATGTCTAAGCATGAGATCTCTACCAGTAAGTAAGACTAACATACTGTAACATATTTCTATCCTCAGCTATTCAGTTATAGAAATTAATCAATTACATTGGTAGCCACTTCATTGCTAAATTGAAATCCTCTGGAGTTTGCTCCCAAACTAATTAGATGATATCTCTGTGATCTTTATTTTCAGATACATTTAGTTTCCAAAAGCTGTTCGGATTTCATTGTGATGTCTGTAAGGCATATGAAAGTTAAATCCTACACTTTTTCTCAAAAAATTCGTATAGAATCCTAAACCTGAGTTTACATCAGTGGTTCAACACTCCTGGACTTAACTTTTTGCCTAGAAATGATGAGATGAATGCTGCTCTCAACGTATGTAATGGCATTTGGATTTACTTTTCAGTTGTTCATTCCTTGTTGATGAACCACTTTTGTTCACATCTGTACACTTGCCTTATGCACATACATCCACTCCCATGTAATATCAATCAGCACCCTGTTATCCTACAAAGATCACACTGGAGTTAGAAGTAGGAATTCTCCATGAGGAAAACTAATCCAGTGACATTTTCAGCGTGACAAGAACCAGGACATGCAGTAATTCTAACCACACAATCTGTTATTAGAAGATACATGGTCCAATTTCTTGTCTAAAATGCAGTTTTTAATAGGGACCAGAACTTCGGAGTGCTAATCTAAGACAAATTAAACTTTGTGTGTTTGAGGCTTAACTATCATTACCATGTTGTGGACTTCAAAGTTTTGTAACTCTTTCACTATTTCTTGCTTGCCATGTAATGTGTTCTTTTTTGTTCTTTTTTTTTTCTTTTTTTTTTTTTAATGAAAATGAATGCAAAAGTTGGAGGGGGGAAAAGAAGTGACTCTAAATGTTATGCATCAGTTACACTTTAATATATTTAAATTAAATTGTTTACAATTCTTATATGGTTAATTCAGGAAAAGAAAATGTCTTCTGCGTGATTCTATAGGAGAGTAAAATTTTGTATGGGAAATTCAAGGGAAACAGTAGGCCATTGTAGCAGCACAGTGCTGGTGTCTGAAGATAAAGTCAGCTGGCTAGCAGTCTTAATTTACAGTGTTCTTTGGCAACATTTTTTCTGTTAAAAAAATTCTTGTTGAGGTTAGAAGATATGGTCAATATTAAAACAACAATTTTACTATAGGCATGATTGACTAATCTGTGTTCTGTATGTTGGGACTGAGTCCCTTAAACTAGAAAACTGCCAGTCTGCCCAGAAAGTTGCCATTGATCTGCATATATTATGCAGACCAAAGTCTCAGTAGTGATGTTTTCTAACTATATCCATCTGGATCACTGAGTTCTGAAGTACATAACAAACCTTTCCCATTTGGATTGAAATTCTGACCAGAGCATTATATATTCCAGAACTGATGGGCCAAGGGAATTTGCGTCATTAAAATGTCCCAAGAATTTGTATTACTGAAGGTGTAAATCATAGGTTGCTGTTTACCACAAAATGCTATGGGTTACGTTGGCTAGTACCAAACCAAAATGAGGAAATACAAATGCATTTATACACTCTACATCCTGAATTGACATATATAGCAGCATTGTTTGTAGAGTAGAGTTTCCTTCTGGGAACATCTGGAAAAGTTACAAGTCCTTTTCAGATGATCTCAGAACTTGTAACACTTTACATCTCCCAAACACAAAAAGCCAAAATCAAACTCGTTCCACTGCTCCAAGTTGTTTCTTTCACTGAGTCCCACAGCCATGACAGGACTCTGACTCCTCCAAGCACCCAGTGTTTGGATTCCTAGGCTGCAGGTCAGCCTAGAAGCAGTGCAGCTGGTGGCCTTGAAATAAAGAACCAGAAGCAGGTGGTTTCCCCTTTCTTCACACATGGCTACTGCTAAGTAGAATCTCCTGTTCCTGCTTCCAGTCCCTGCCCATGCTGGAGCCACAGTCACCCTGCAGGCTGTCCTCTCCCTCATGCAGACCAGGACCTTGTTGACTTCCATGACTTTCCTGGTGATTCTGAGAGATGATGGTTACCATTTGTAAGAATGAGACCCAAAGCCACATGAGACATGTGGTGAAAGGATTTCCATGAGATGTGTGGCAAAGGGATTACCATGGGTGTGATGGTATGCTGAGGGGATGGTAGGTGGGGCTAGATGGCTCTCATTGCTGCCCTGACAAGGTATAAAAGGAAGAGGTAAAGTCTCATGGTTCTGTTATTGTCCCTGCACAAGACCCGCATCCTTTGTAATCTCTCTCTTTGTAACTCTAGATATCCCTCATTTACATATTAGTTGGCTGATGCCCCCCACTTATGATATCAGTAACAGGATATTTGACTAGTCTCATTTCTACTTCCACTTCTCTCAAAGAAGTATAAATTGATATTTGAACTCTTCAGTGACAGAGGATGATAATACAACCATCTTCAGACAAGTTGACAAGCTTGCTCATCTCTCATCGGCAAAGCAGAGGTAAGGTTGTGCCTCCAACCTCATTGGAGTATACCCAGGAATACTTGTGCATAGTGCTACACACTCATATTTTGTAGATCTATTGCAGTTGTCACCGGCAATCTAACAGGAATCTAAAACCTCTTGCTTCAATAAATCTCACTATTAGTGAATCTACTTGTGAAAGTTCTTATTGAACTTGATCAGAATTAGAGTGTTGAGTTGGTAAATCACATTGCTGGTGAAACTGTGATCATGAATGAGACCAGACTTAGAACGTAACCCACACTGCTAGTGCTTCTGGGATCCTATTACATGTGACCGAACTTAAAGTGCTAAGTTGGCTGTTATGAGAAATTAAGCCCAGCTGCTCCCAGTCTCTGTGATTTCCAAGGACCAGCTGGAAAATATGGAAACTTACTTTCTGCCAAATTTTTGTACTCTTAATGCAACAGTGTCACTGCACTTGACCTTTTCCTTGCCCTGAGGGCTGCCTTTCTGGCCAGGCCAGGGGGCTGTGGTGGCGGTCTGCAAAGGTCAGGCTGTGACTGTCTCTTGTCACTGTCCTGGACCCATTCCAGCCTGCTTTGCAGGGCACAGACTTGCTGGCCTCTCTCCAGCCTTCAGTCCATGACAATCCCTTTATCTGGCATTTAACAGATGGATTAAAAGGCATTGAATAAAATAGTGTTGATTTAATCTCTTCTCTGAATAGCAACATCTCATATGAGCAGCATTTAACTGTAGCTCTGGGTGACAAAGAAATTGATTGCAAATATTGCAAGGCTGTGCTCAGATGAGAAACTCCTGTCAGCCATGGTGAAGGTGCAAACTGATAGGGATGATTAATATTTTCCATCCAAATGCAATTACAATGGTGGAATGTGAAAGGATTTATGAGAAGTACCAGGCTGGCCCTGCTGGAAGCTCCATTCTTCAGTTTTTCCACAGACTCAGTGCAAAACAGACAGCAGCAATAAAGTGGTGTTCTTACTCTACTGAAAAGTGTGTTTTAAACAACTGCTACATGGGGTGGAAAGTTTACCTCTGTCTCGGTGCCCATTCTATGTTTGGCCTTTCGTCTGAGGCTGCTGAGAAGCAGGTTGTGTAAGGTTACTTTACATTGTATGTATAGTTAAGTGTCTCCCAGCTGCTGGCATCTGACTGCCTATCACATCTGACTACCATATCTGATTATCACATATGTTGGCATGCCCTTCAAGCCCTCAAACACATACACAGACAACAGTACTGCAATCACTACCATCTTGGTCCAGGTTTGAATAAATGGCTTTAACTCTATCCATTATAAATCCCTGGGTCAACCTGTTCTGCAATTAAAAAAATTCTGAGTCGAAGGTCCTTTTTGTTTATCCACATATTGAAGACTTGGACCTATGGCTGAAAAATTAAAAAAATAGAATGTTTGATGTGTCACAATGTTCATTTAATCCATGCATGATATATAATGAATTTCATGTTGGTTCCTATAGGTGTCAAGAAATTTCAAACTGAATTTATCTGCAAGATGTCTGGCATACATCTACATTCACATATAGCTAAATTTCTCTTGATGAACATAAACACCCTTCTAAAGGGTCTAAAGTTTTAAACTATAATAACATTCTTATTTTTATAACATAAGCACCTCAGTTTTAGATGTCACTATATTTGTTTTTATTCAACAGATCATTGAATCTTATGTATAATAATTTCCAGAAAACACAATAGGTTTGTTTTTGTAAATTAAGAAAGAAATGACAGATATAGTACTAGCAGAAACAAGAAAGCTTCCTGTTTAAATAAGCTATTACATAGACATAAATAATCCCAAAGTAATTTTTTTTGTTTACATCATATGCTGTGATTTATTATAATCACTTTAAATAGGTCACAACCTTTTTTTTTTTCTCTGTTCGTTTTCTGTTTGGCACCTAAGCACAAAAGCCACAGATGATATACAAACTGACCAGTCTTCTCACTGGTTTCAGACAAGGATTTTAGGACAGTGCTAAGTAAGGTATATATACTTCTTATTAAACCATCTCTTTTAATTTTCTTGCTGTTTGAGAATCTAAGACATGTGTGTGCTTGGAACAACACTAACATTAATAAAAAGGTCAAAAAAAGTGCTTATAATGAGCCAACAAAGCTGGGATCCGAGCCAGACATTTATGGACTAGCTTTGGCATAAAAGTAGACTTTCCACTCTCCTGAATGCCAGATGTACTTGGTTGCTCTCCTCACCACTGTAATCAGAATTCTTTGATGATTCTGGAACGAGTAAATTACTTTTTAACCAATTATTCAGTTCCTCCCTTACATATATCCCAGGAACTGGAGTACTGTCCTCTTCTGTCCTCAGCTTTATCTTGTATTTGCACAGGCAACCCTCTCTGCTACCTCTGTAAAAGGAGTAAAGGAAGGGACAATTGTGTACAAAGACCTCCAACCTCTGAACAGGACAGATGAGAAAATAACTAGCAACCTCTATCTGTCTGACATCATATAATGGCCTGGGTTGGAAGTGACCTTAGTTGCTCAGAGGCCCATTCAACCTGGCCTTAAACATTTCTAGGAATGAGGCATTGACAGCTTCTCTGGGCAACCTGTTCCAGTGCCTCACCACCTTCACTGAAAAGAATTTCTAATATCCAATCTAAACATACTCTCTTTCAGTTTGAAGCCCTTCCTCCTTGTACTGTCACTACAGGCCCTTGTATATAATCTCTCTTCATCTTTCCTGTAGGCTCCTTTTAGATACTGAAAGGCCACAATTAGGTCACCCCAAAGCCTTCTCCAGGGCTGAACAATCCCAATTGTCTCTCAGCCTTTCCTCGTGGGAGACACGCTGCATTCCTCTAGTCATCTTGATGTCTCTCCTCTGGACTTGCTTCAGACTGGGCACAGCTTTCCCATAAAGGTGTCCTTGAAGGTTTTCAGGACCTGATTAGACCCTGAAAAGTCTTACCTGCTGCTAAATCCCAGAGTTGGCTTTTATTTGAGTAGCAGGTTAGACTAGAGATCTCCTGAGGACTCTTCCCACCCGGGGCAACTTTATGATTCTCTTCCTAATCTGAGAATGTAGTGAAACTATAAACAAGAGTTTTTCCTTGCTCTCTAGCATCCCTTCCACTGTTTCTCAAGCATAATGGCACAGTTCCCATTTCAGGTGCCCATGACATATAGGGAATTAATGGTTCAGACATCAAAGATAACATTTCTTACAGCATATGGTAATATCTTTGCCACATCTTCTAGCACATTGCAAATTATTGGCTCTCATTTCTGAACCCTGTGAACTGCAGGGAGTGTTCCATAGGCTGGCACACACATAAAAGCTAAAGTGAAACACCTATGCATTGACAAAATCCATGTATTTATGTTCAGTCCTGAAATGGGGATCCATTGAAGGGAGATTCTTTTAGAGCAGTAACTACCAACACATTAAACTCCTGAAGGTGAAGCTATCATTTGAAAATAAACTAGAAGGAAAGTTTTAAAAAAATATTTTCTGTTACAAAACTTTTGGGGGTTTGTTTGTTTATAGGATTTTTTCCCTTTAAAACCACAAAGTAGTTTTTATATGTTTTGATCCTTATTTAGTATACATTTTATTCAATCATACCAAGCAACTTGATGATTAAAACAATGTTATGTTTTGACCTTATTCTACTGGCTCTGTAGCTGTAGTTAGGTTGTGGCTGCTAAAAAAGGAACACTGATCACAGGTGTCACACAAAGATAGTTTATTATATCACACCATGAAGAAGGAAAAGAAAGGGGGAAAAAGCAGCAAAAAGAGGGTTCTCTCTAACTACAAGTTACACCATATATATTGTAAAATCCCACCCATGGCCAGCAGCCATGGGTAGAATAGCAGTGTTGTTATGGGTTTAGCCAGGTAGGCCTAAATTTAGGCTTTAAAACTCAGATTTGGGCCTGAAATTGTCAGCTGCCTTGAGCTGGGCTGAGCTGGCTGGCAGCTGACCTCTTCTAGCCAATAGTATTTTATTCCACACCATCTTACATCATCTCAATAGCAGTAAAGTCCAGTGTGTGGGTGTGGCTTGGGCAGTTCCACTTTGGCCGAGGTACAGAGAAGACACCGTGCTGTCCCAGGAGGGATGGAGAGGCCCAAGCCCACAGCACCGGCTCACCATCATGTTATCTTAGGGAAGTAAAATGTTTGTTCTTCGTTCTTCTCTTTGCTTAAGTTTGTCTTTGGGGAATTGACATTTTTTTAGAATGATTTGTAGTCAGAATGGTAAAATCTGTGCTTATTGGGGAGTGGGAAGTTATATATAACTTGTGTAAGTGTGTGTTATATTGTAGATTTCTTTTAATTTTCTCTTTTCTGTATAAATACATGTAGTTAGTTTCAGAAGAAACCTGGTTTGAGGGGTTTTTTTTTCCCTCTCCCTCTTCTTTCTTCCTTTGGCTGGTTGGGGGGAGGAAGAACCCTTTTTCTCTGTTCTTGGGCAGTTGGCATTTTGCCAGCTCAACCCAAGACAAGTGTCCATAAACTTTATTACAACTTCTAATTGGATGTTAGCACCTTTGTTTAATGAGAAATTTATCTCTTTACATTCCGTCTCATGCTTGCTTCTCTCAAATCCTCTTTATTTCACTTTGGTTTTAGTTAGCCTGCTAGTCTTTCTCACAGGATTTATTAACTTTCAGTGTTCTCATCTCGTACCAAAAGATACCAGCCTGCTGAGGCCTAGAGGGCTGCCTGCAGCCCCAAAAGCCTTCCTAACTCAAAAAACCTTTATAATCCTCACATGGCTCATTCATTGCCTGTGTGGGAGATGTTAATTCAAAATGTAACCACTAGTTCAAGAGCTGGGAGATACTAGACGTGTTGCCTCTTTGTTCTTAACAAGATGTTGGTCCAGGGTTTTTATATTTCAACACCTGATGGTTTAAAACTCATTGCAAAACAAACCTCAAAACAACTAGAAATAAGTGATCAAGGAGAATTAAGCTAAGTGAGTTAACCAGACTATAAGAAGGCCTTGTTATGGGGTTTCATCGTTTTCTGGAACAAGCACCTTGATTATGAATAGGAGGGGTTGCCTGGACATCTTCAGAAACACGCAGGAGTCTAGTAAAACAAAACAACAGTTTCTCCACCCTGTGGCTGTATATGTACGTAAGGTTTTCCCTAAGCTGTTCCTTTTGAAAAGGTCTTCTGGATGGACTGGCAAGGATCAGACAGCACAGCATGTGAGGATGTTGATTTTCCAGGCTGTGAAAAGGACAACGGGATATAATATCTTGTAATATCTAGTGGTTAAATTAGCTTAATGAGATTCAAACAGATACACTCAGAGCATGAATAAATTCTTTACATACCAAAAGAGTTCCATTAAGGCACCCAACATTATCACAGATATAAAATATAAAAATAAAGCTTTGCAAGGTTTGCTTTTACAAAATAAAATGTAATTGTCTTTCATTTTGACATCAAAGGCATAAATCATAATTTAAAATAATCATATTGCCTTTTGAAGTCCATGTTAAAATAAGGCATTGTCCCAATGTGCATATCCTACTTCCGTAAGGAAATATTTTATTTTTGGTTGTAGCTAAAAAAAGAATTCTTTCTATTTTTTAGATAAAATTCCTCTTTTTCAAGTTAACACGTTAAAGGAGTTGAACATTAAAAGAAAATAGAGATGTGTTTTATTTCTGACCTTTTCCAGTCAGTTTCTTTATTTGAAGACTTAACCTTTACTTAGCTTTCTGCATGACTGTCACAGGTCTGATAGAGGTCAACCAGAAAGCAAAAAAAGTCAGAAAATGAAGAAATGTATTAAAGAGTTAAATTAAAAAAAAAAGGGCAGAAAAAAACTTCCATCTGTAAAAGGTCTATAAATGCAAAGTTTGAGAATCCAGCTGTAAAAGAAGGTCTATAAACGCAAAATTTGAGAATCAGAAAGGGAAAAACATGAGATTAGTAAAAGATGAAGTATGCAAAAGATCTTCCCAGAATCTTTTACATAAACTGCCTTAACATCTCCTTTAAAAAATTGTGTTTGTGGTTGGCATTTCCCTGCTTTTTCTGGCTTTCTGTGCTTCCCAAAATCTTGGAAGAAATAGAGTAGTATTTTGTGCAGGAGGCAATGAGTACCTGAGTTCAGCAAGGTGAGCAGGAGATTCGATTGTGAGGCAGCAGCTCTAAAATTCTCCAGAATTCCTACTTTCACAAGTCCCAAACAAATCATAGGTTTGGCAAAAGGACTGGAATGTAAATTAAATAATTTGGAGACAGGTGTATCTTCTAGAAGCATATCAGTACTCCTCAAGGAAGAAATCTCTCACCAAAGGGGAACTAATACTGGGCAAGAGAACTCTGAGTGCTCCACATTGGATCTTCTTTGGAAGGAGTTATACAGAAAACACCATTTTTTACAGAAGTTTAAAGTGACATCTGATGTGACAATTGAAAGTTGCATCCCATCAGGCAGGCCAAAAAACAGAGGTATGGTAATTCTCTGCTGACATCAATGCGAGTCCTGCCATTTGTCTGAGACCAGGCCCAGAATTTTTTCTCAGGTGATTTATCATAATTTTTCTTCTTTGGCAGTTTCATAGCTGATAACCCACTTTACTTTTTTAGTATATCACATTAGAATGTATTAGTGTTGTTTATAATTGGTTTTCTAATAGCTGAGACATATGTCAGAGCAAGATATAAAACACAAAGATGGGTACTGAAATCATGCTACTGTGTGCTCCCTAATATGTGTTATTTACCCTTCTAATTGTGGTTGCTTCTGTTTGCATTAGAGGGTGTCTTGTGGATTTGCTGGAGATTTATTTCTTCCTTTTGTGGTTCCTGGTCATCATCAACATTTGAATAAGAACTCCCATTCACAGAGAGGTAACTCTCGGAGCTGAGGATAATGCTATTTCAGTTTGTTGAATCCTAATGGTAGAGTTCAGCTTCTATTTCTGAGAGCACAGACTCTAGACACAGTAAAATGCAAACAGTATTTTTAGGTTAACATGAACTTCTAGATGTCCCATCTAAACACCACGAAACAAAAAATACTCTAGTAAGTATGCAGTCAAATAACTCTTATAAATTCTTTGCAGAAATAAATCAAATTACTAATAAATAGTTTTGAGATTTTTTGGTAAGAACACATCCTTTCTGTTAAATTCATGCTCTATTAATGCCTATGAATCTATAGGAAGTTTGTTGAAATATGGTAGTGCATAAATATTTTAAAACACTTGAATGAGCATTCAGGTAGAGTCTTTACCTTATAGACTATCAAACAGATGATGTTTTGCTTGTGCTTATATTTATGAGAACATGCAAAATGGGAATACCTTTGTTTCAGTGATGTGCGCTAGTTCTCGGATTTCGAAAGTTCCATTTTTCTTCAAATTTTGATTTCAACTGAAATAGAAAATTTGTGCAAAGCAGTTTAAGGTGAAGGGAGCTGAACTTAAAATCCTCTTAGAATATCTACACTGTTTCTCCTTTTAATACAAGAACAAAAATGCACCACTTGCCATGCCGCATATACGTCCCATATACACAAAAGGAAAATTCAAGTAGCAATCAGGTTATTTTTAGAAAATATTGATTTGGATATTAAAAGTAATATTCCAACCTAATTGATAAAAAAAGGAAATAAAGCAGAGTGAGCATGTCTTACTGTGTAAAGTTTCTTTCCAATCAGAAAGTGAAAGGCTAGGAAATGCTAATATAATATGAAAAACATGATTTGTTCTGTTAGGTTAACATTGTCTTCACATCAGTTGTTTGCACAAACCACAGACACTTGTCATTATGTTCATCTTCAAGTTGTTTTATCAGTCCAGTTCAACTGGCTCGAATCACAAGACTTTTTTTAAATATTAGCATCTTTATCTATCTGTGTATATAAAGGACTGACAACTATATTTTATATTAAGTTAAATATCCAGGAGCAGGTCACTGAAGTTTTATATATGAAAGGAAAATAGAGCACAAAAAGAGTGCTTGTACTTCCTAGCAAAGATCAATCCATTGAAAGATGTTTCATATGATCTGCACTGGCCTAAAACCATAGGGGTTTTTATATTTAATGTAGCAAAGTACTTATTTTATTATGCTGATGAATTAAAAAATTTCCAGAAGGTCTAGAAAAAAAACATAAATAGAAACTTTGAAGACAGTGGGACAACTTACAAAATAGCATGTTGCTAGGGTTTTTATTTTTTGGATACAAATTGAAAAGGTATACCAAAATACTAAAAAGCAGGTGACTTCCAGATGACTTCCATGATTTTTATAAAGTCATAAATGTAACATAATTAACCTAAAAGGAGAAGCATTTAAAAAGATACTAATCAGTTGCCAGTGCTTACCTGCTTGATTGGAATTAGCATATGCTAACATGTAATTAACTATAATTCAACAATTTAACATAAAGCATAATTAATTAATGAAACAAATGCTTGAGGATATTTTCATGGATAAAGAATGTGGAATTTCATACTGTGTTCTCTTATTTCATATAAAATGCAATTCTATGAGCAGAATTTCTACATACATCTGATTTCCAAGATTTATTTTCAAAGTGGCATGTTTATACAGGTACAGGTATGTTCATGCAGGTACAGAGCCATGTTTTAGGAAGACAGGACAATAGAGTCTCATAAATGCATATAAATACTTCTATGAAAACAACCACCAGCTAGTGGTTGCTAGTGTAATGAGAGAAAATTGTTTGGCTTTGAGAAATGAAGTAAGACAATGCAGAAGAAATACAGTGTCTTGTTATTTTTCCTGATGAGTAGACAGAGAGGTGTATTGAGACTTGGCGGAACAGCAGAACCCAGAAGATCCTAATCAGTGGCACAGAGTCTGATTGGAGGTCTGTCACTAGTGATGTCCTCCAAGGTTCAATACTGGCCCAGTGTTGTTTCATTTATTCATCGATTGCTTGGATGAAGGGGCAAATGTCTCCTCAGCAAGTTCATTGTTTACAGAGCTGGAATGAGTGGCCAATACCCTAGAGCACTGGGCAGCCCTTCAGAAGGACCTTGACAGGTTAGAGAGATGAGTTCCAGAAACTTGTGAAATTTAACGAAGGCAAAGGCAGGGCCCTATACCTGGGGCAGAATAAATCCAGGCACCAAGACAGGCTGAGGGCTCACCTGCTGGAAAACAGCTTTTCAGAGAAGGACCTGGGAGTCCTGGTGGACCACAGGGTGTCCATGAGCCAGCAGTATGCCCTTCTTGCCAAGAAAGCCAGCGGTGTCCATGGTGCATAAGAATGAGTATTGCCCACAGGTCTGGGAGGTAATCCTGCTCCTCTACTCAGCCCTTGTGAGGCACATCTGGAGTTCTGTGTCCAGTTCTGGGCTGCTCAGCACAAGAGAGACATGGAGCTCCTGGAGCTGGTCCAGCGTAGGGCACCTAAGATGATGAAGGGACTGGAGCATCTCTCAGGATGCTCAGGAAAGGCTGAAGGAGGTAGACCTGTTCAGCCTCAAGAAGAGATGACTGAGATGGGGCCTCATCACTATCAGTGTTTAAAGGGATGTGTCAGAGGATGAAGCACGTTCTGCTCACTGGTGCAGAGCAGCAGGATAAGAAGCAACAGACAGAAACTGATGAACAGGAAGCTCCACCTAAAAATGAGGAAGAACTTCTTTTCTGCGTGTGTGACTACACACTGGAATGCATCACTCAGAGAGGTTGTGGAGTCTCCTTCTTTGTAGATATCCAGAACCATCTGGATGCAAAAGCCATGTCCTTTTGGATGGCCCTTGTTGACCAGGGAGGTTGGACTAGGTGATCCACTGTGGTCCCTTCCAACCTTACCCATTCCAGGAATCTATGATGTTGTGATTCATGCAGGCAATGTTGAATCCCTTCCACAATAAAGTGTTCAACTGCATAACCAACCTTCAGGACAGAGGTTAGGATACCTCAGAAAAGAGCAAATATGTTGCTGAGGTGGTCAGAAACTAGCTAAGAGACACTATTTACAATGAAAAAGACAGTAGGGTTGAATATGGAGGGGATAATAATTTCACAACATAAACAGACTTTTGAAATATGTGTGGTGTTTACCTCACAAACAGACAGGGAATATTTTAAGATTTTGTAATTGTTGTCATATGACAAATACAGTTTCAGTTCTTTAGGGCAGAACGTACATGGTGAGTGTATGCACTTGATTACTAAGGCATACTTGATTACTAAAAATACAATTTTGATCAAAATGACTTGCAGAAAAGTCCAGAATGTGAGATTACCAAGTTTAAACATAGGAAAGCAAACATGTGACATCCCCCCCCCAAAAAAAACATAAAAAGGAGACCTGTGAATGACACGTAATATATATTTTGTTTAAACTTGCAGGTGAAAATACTTGCAGGTGAAAATACTTGCACGATTCACTGTTTTAGAACTGTAATGACCTATATTTCTACAGATAAAAAGCCAGATGGATGAGTCAGTATCAAATTTCCAGATCTGATTTCTTGTCAGTTACATATAAGAAAGTTTAACAAATATGCTCAATCCAGAAGTCATTATTTTTTATTTCTGCTTTGGATTAAGCACACCAAAACCAAGACTGCTATTTGATTCTCAGTGAGCAACATACATCATCATCCCATTTCATGGTACAATGCTCAGAATTTAGCATGAATCTAAACTTGCAATAATAAAGAAAACAGCACTGCAGAATTAAATTAACACCAGGAGATTCAGCTAATTAAATTAACACCAGGAGACACATGCAGGTCAGCTATTTTCTTAGCTAACTATATTTGGTTTTCTCATTAAAAAGGAACATGTAAAAACTAAACAAGTCCACTTGCATTCTAAATAAATTACTTCAAAAATAGTTTTTAAAAAAATTAAACTACGTGAAAGCTATTCTACCACACAACATATCATTACCAGTGGATTCAGCAGCTAATATTTGGTGCTCAAATACATTTGAAAATGCTGGGCAAAGAAGAATTAAAATAAAAATGTCACAAGCTGGCCATTGGCATCACTAATATTTTTTTCAGGATTAGAATTTAAGGTTTGTTGTAATATTTCCAATTCTTGAGTAAATCTACTGTTGAGGTACTTTAAAAATAAAAATGAAGTCTAATACACTGACAATGGATATGCACTAAGTAATTTTTATATTAATTCAACTGTTAAGTTTCCATATTTCACAAAGCATTATACACTACCATCTCCCCACAGACTTGGATCTAGTCCTCAAAATGTCCTTGGCTCCAGAATGGCTTACAATAAAGTTTTGAGCCAAAGAAGGCATTTTCTTGGCATTAGGCATGACTGTCTCTGCACATCCCAGAGAAAATGTTGCAATAAACCGGACTCAGTTTACAATTTTAAACAGTAAATATATTAACTATTTACTCAATTATTTGAAAAAAAGAAAAGGAAAAAAGTAGTGTCTGATAGAAGAAATATACAGACCAAGGGCAGTGTATGTGAGTCATTTAAAGAAGGAGAGGTTATGGATAAAAAAAGCAGTGAATGTGACTTCTCCTTAAAATACTGAAAGAATTCTACTGTACTGATATATAAATTCTGATAACTGCTGTCCTTTAATCAGAGTCCAACAGAAAGTGAACTCTAGAAATCTGACAAAATAAAGATATGCTATTCCTCTAGCTTGATTTATCCATGTAGGCTAGGACTAAGTACCAACAAAAGTGTTTCTGCCAGTTTACATGTAGACAGAAAACCTTGAGCTTCCTCAGTGGATTCATCTTTTGTTGAGAAAGATATCCGTGTCTTGGCTTTTGTCTTATCAGGATGTTTCAAGTAATTAGATTTTATTTAGGCCTTCATTTAAAAGAAGACCATGGAAAAAAAAAAGATCATCTTAGTCAAACAGTCTGATTTTATTAAAAATCTGCAGGATGGTTCTACACTCACACCCAATGAGCACGACATTGAATCAGTTGCACAATTACTGCTGTTTATAAACAGCAAAACCCTGTATATGTTTCCTATTATAAAAACTTTAAAGAGTCCAGAACCCTTTCCTGCAGGAAAAATAAATTAAAAAAGCAAAACAAAAGAAAACATAAACCACAAAAAGTAGAAAACAAAGACAAAAATTTAACATTTTGAAGCATACTCAACTTGGACTATTCCTGTAGCATTACCTCACTGCTGGAAAGCCACTGTACTGTGGTCATTTACTGGAAAACTAAATGCATAGAATATGGAAGACATAAAAATTTAATAAGTTCAAAGTAAAAGCAGTGAACTCTGCTCAAGTCAATTTCTGAGGGATTTTAATTAAACTCAACAAATTTATGTGCAGAAACCAAAAACGGTCTTGAAAATTTTTACTTTCTTTTCATGGTTACAGACAGGTCAAAGGCTTTCAAGAACTATTATTTACTTGTATTTTACTTACTCAATCTTTCATTTAATGTCATTAACATATGGTTAACCTCAAATATATTAACACAACTTTACAGCTTAAAATAAATACAGTGTTCCAACTCTGTTAATTTGTTTCAAAGCCCAAGCTGTGGGAGAAGGAACAATTCCAGTGCACCTTTAAAATCAATGGCATTCTCCTGTTGACTGAAGACAATATTGACTGAAGCCATGCATCCAGAGCCTCAGGTTTCGGGTGATGCACCTTAACTCATGTATATTGGAGAACCAGTGACTAGGATCCCTGGTAGGTCCTCAGTTCTGTCCCCTAAAGTACAGAGCAATATGAGAACAGTGTCTTCCCTACTTGGGGGGTGATGGGCTGATAAGCCTTGATGAGTTGAGGGAAATGCCTCAGCCCCCTGGAGGGTTGCTCCCAGCAGAAGACAAAAGCTTTCAAACTTGTAAGATTAACAAAAGGTGGAGTGTTGTAAAGAATGACATGGCCCTCCTTTGCGATATCTTCTATGACCACTCAAGGAGTCACCACCCTCAGGCATCTGTATCACCCCCTCAGCATTGACTTAGTCACACGAAACCACATGAAAATAAAAAAAGGTATAAAAACTGTGGAGTTTAAACTCAAGCAGAGGTGAGAAAAACTTCCACCTCAGAAGGCAACCCACAAGCTACCCTATCTCCCCCATTCCATCAACATTGCAGGGGTAAGCAACCAAATTCTTACTTTATTTTCCTCTTGTTATAGCTCACTGGGTGTATATGCGTTAATGGGAAGAGGCTATATTTTTTCCTGTTGCTTTTCTTTTGCGTTACTGAGTGTGTTTTCATGTGGTGTTCAACTGTTGTGTTTCTGTTCAGTGATCCTCTGTTAGTTAAGTTTGTCATGGGAATGGTATACTGCTGGAGTGGCCTGTAAAATGTGTGTTGTGCTGGTGTCTTTTGTGGTGTTTTGTACAATCCTGCAGCTAAATGTTATCACCAGCTAAGTAATCCATGTAGTCATTGTCACGTACCTGTATTAATAAATGTTATTTCAGGAGCTATCGTGAGGAAAGTTCTTTTCTTGCTATTAAGTGTTGCCTCATAGCAGAGGTTAAAAGTCCTTCCAATCTGTGTGCTAGCTGTGCTGTTAGGCAGTGTTGGGTTCATAAGGGTCTAATTTTCTGGAGGTGCTTATTTAGCTGATGAGTTCTCCCTGGCTTAAGTGAGTGAAAAATCTTTCCAGCCTGTATTCTATCCTAGTTTCCATAGGCAGTGCTGGGCTCATAAAGTTTTGATTATCCCGAGGGCGCTTATAGCTATTAACTTTATATTAATACAGTTAAGACTAGAAATCTTTGCATTTCTGTCTCTCCTCCCTTTCACGTGACACTACTGTCATTTTGGCAGTAAGGTTGAATGGACATATGTGGCTAAACATTGCAATCATGAGAGACAGCTGAGTCATGAAATGAAACACAGCAAAAGGCAGCCTGCCATGGCATCAATAACCACCAGTTCCCTGGAGGCAGATTAAGCATCAAACCAGTTATCTCTTCATCGCAAACTTCATCTGATCTTGTTTGGGCCAGAGATACAGTAAATGTATGAAATAATATCTTCATAGAAACATATGTTCATTAGGAATGGATTTTAAAAGTTGCCTTTGAGGTCTAATATGTCCCACATAACTTCAGGCTTAGCATTCTTCTGATCAGAAATTGGCAGAATGCTTAATTCTATGTCTTCTGCCATGTTATTACTGCAATGTGTGCTGTCACATCACATTTAATTAACAAGTGCACTCAAATAAGAGGTGTAAGCACCTGCTTAAACCTCCTTTAGCTGCACCAACCAGCTTCCTGAGCAACCATTTTAGCCTGCTGAATGATGACATGAAATTGGCAGTACCAATTCAGTAGTGTGAGAAGAGGACGGTACCCACCACTCTGCACTGTGGCAGGGCAGTTCTGACAAGCCCTAAATGAGGCGGCTGCTGGGAGACACTCAGAGACAAAATGCCAGAAAAGTTCATTGCTCATTCAGAGTATCCTTAAGCTCATCTGATGTTACTGTACTGTAGAAATTCAGGTTCAATCATGCAAACAAAGGTTACCACATTGCAGATCTTAACTGTAAAACTTCTCATTTCAAAGTAATATTGAATGAAGTAGGGTTTTTAGTTCATAGAGGAAGTATTTTATCAGGCTCTGAAGTCATATTCTCCATAAAAATAATTTCAAAAATGGTGCATCTTCTTGTTTGCATTTGCTGGGTTTATATAAACACCTAAAATGTAGAATTCCTGCCTTTGAAAAAGTATATAAAATTCCTATATATTAATTTTCACCAGAAAGTTCAGCACCTCATTGTTGGGGAAGGGGTGCGTTGTGAGAGGGGTTTTCGTGCCCTCGCTGCCACCCCAACGTGACCCCGGGTTCGGGCTTCTAGTTGCATGTGCGTATTCTCATAGAGATAGGGCTGTGTGCTAAATAAATAAATAAATAACGACAGGAACGTTCAACTTTATTAGGGAACTAGCTGGTTAATATAACCTTTCAGCCTGAACACCTGAACATCAACAAGTGCTGATAGGCCAAAGGGCTCAGTCCACGCGACAGCGGGCTGTGCTTATTGGTGGAGAGAAGGTGTCCACAAGGCAGGCAGCACCGGGCTGGCACCAGCAAGACTGCTTTTCTCAGACTTTGAGGTTGTTTACCTGCCTCGTGGCTGGCTCAAGGTTGCTGTGACCTTGGCCAGCCTGTCAGCTCCTGGATGGTGTGTTGTGCATAGAGGCTTAAATCCAAACCTCTCCCTACACCTCATTACAGTCAGTTACCTTTCTCACTGATGCATGTTTTCAGCAGTTTGGTGAAAATAGTTATTGGAGAGAAATGCTATTTATATTCTGCACCAAATAGTCATAGAATCATAGAACCACAAAATAATTTGAGTTGAAAGGGACCTTTAAAGGCCATTCAGTCCAACTCACCTGCAATGAGCAGGGACATCTTCCACTAGACCACATTACTCAGAACCCCATCCAACCTGACCTGGAATGTTTCCAGGGATAGACTAGAGCATACCACTTCTCTGGGAAACCTGTTTCAGTGTTTCTCCACCCTAACTGTAAATTTTTAACTTACATCTTGTCTACAACAATTCTTGATATGAATTTTTTCCCTATCTTTCTTGTAGGCACCCTTTAGGTACTGGAAGGCTGCTATAGGAACATCCTGGAGCCTTCTGTTTCCTAGGCTGAACAAACTGAACTTTTTCAATGTTTTTTCATAGGAGAGGACCTCCAGCCTCCTGATTATTTTTGTGGCCATCCTCTGGACTTGCTCCAACAGGTGCATGTCCTTTCTGTGCTGGGGACCCCAGAGAAGGAGACAGCACTGCAGGTGGAGGCTCATCTGCTGCCCACACTGCTTTGGATGCAGCCCAGGGCATGGGTGGTTTCTGGGCTTGCAGTGCACATGGCTGGGTAATGTCCCACCTCTCATCCACCAGCATGCACAAGTCCTTCCCAGCAGGGCTGCTCTTGATCTGGTCATCCCCAGACTGCATTGATCTTGGGGGTTGCCCTGACACAGGTGCCACACCTTACACTTGGTCATGTTAAATGTCATGTGATTACCATGGGCCTGCTTCACAAGCTTGTCCAGGCCCCTCTGGATGGCACCCCATCCTTCAGGTGTGTCAGTCTGAAAGTTGTCAACGACTCAGCTTTGTATCATCTACAAACTTGAGATGGGTGCACTCAATACCTTCATCTATGTCATTAATGAAGATATCACATTTAAGATCTTATGATCCCAGTCTAAACACCTGAGGGACACCACTTGTCACCATCTCAATATGGACATTGAGACCTTGACTGCTAAACCCTGAATATGACCATCCAATCAATTCCCCATCCAGTACACCCATCAAAGCCATGTCTTCCAATATAGAGAGAAGGAAGTTGCTGGAGACCATGTCGAAAGCCTTACAAAAGTCCAGAGAAACAAATCTCTTCCCTTGTCTGAACATGAAGTCACCTCCTTCTTCCATTCTCCACTGATGTAGACACTCCACCATAAAATGACACTAGGCTAGTCAAGCAGGACTTGCCTTCAGTGAAGCTATGCTGGCTGTCTCAAATCACTCCTCTGGTCTCTCTGGGCATTAGCATAGCTTCTAGAGTAATCTGTTCCATGATATTGCTATGACAGAGGAGAAGCTGATAAGTTGATAGTTCTAATTCCCAGAATCAAAATTTCTTTTTGTCAGTTTTTAAAAATGGGAGCAATGTTTCCCTTTTACAGGTCAACAAGTATTTCACCTGACTGCCATGACTTTTCAAATATCACTTTCAAATATATGGAAAGTGACTTGGCAACTGCATCAGTCAAGATCCTCAATGGTCATGAACGTGACGTTCTCTTACAGTGGTCAGGAGCAGGTGCTCAGACAAAGCATGTAAGACAAGAGTCCCACCTGGGCAAGACCTCCCTCATTCTGGAAGATTGTTTCTGTTCACAGGAGCCCCAGAGTAATTTACTTCCTTTATGAACTGCCCTTTACATCCAGCACTCTAAACATCCAAGGCCAGTGGTGTCTGTAGATAAATTATGTGCTGGGTAAAAGAGTAATTCCTTCACTTGTTTTAATACTTCTGTCTTGTTCCTAGACTACCCCTTCAATGTATTTGGTTCTTTATACCTTTATATGTTGTCCTGATTCAGCAACTGGGACCATTGTGTGGGTGTGACCAAAGCTGTGTATGTAATCACTATGTAATCTCTTATGAAAAGTCAACAATGGACCATTCACAGCAGCTGCCCAGGGCACATCTGATCCCTCAGGCTGTAAGCTGGGTATTAAAGAAGCCTGTGAGATAGGAACTGTGATAACTCCCCTCCAGGAAGTCATTAGCGCCTGAAAGGGGTGTGTCTGCTAATGGGCCATCAATGATTCCAAAAATACCCCATGACTCACGGAGTTAGATCACCCATTGGTGAACTTCCCCCCCTGGGGGAGGTACTGGGTGCTGCCACCTGAACCTGAGCATATATAATCTTCGGATGTGGGGACTTCTGACACCACTCATCAGATCCAAAGGAGGACGAGAACCTCGCCAGGAGGAGACTACCACTCTCGATCAGACTGCAACCACCAGTCTTGACCAGACTGCGACCATCGTCTGCACTAACAGGTTTTTCACCTCCTTTTACTTTGGACTCAGGGGAATCACATGGGTCTCAGCATAGGGGCTAACAGAGACCATTGTGTTTGTGCCCCAGCATGCTGGCTTACACTTCCAGGTTTTGTGGGTTAAAACCAATTTCTCTTTGTGCCAGTGCATTTATATTTTTATTAAATTGTAACTCTGATTTATGATCTCTTCTGTGTTGGGTTTGTTTCTCCTGATGGTTTACCTTTAGGCCAGCACACATGTTCTCCTCAGTCATGTTTTCCCTGGGTGGAAGAGCTATAATCAATTGCCACCTTTCTATGACAGAACTATTGAACAATATTTTCATTCTTGTTAGTACCTTTTGCATTTCCTTATTTTATTATCTTTTGCAAATGTGCTGCCTGTATTTAACAGGATATAGCGTGATCTGGGTTTAATACAGTGGAACATTTTTTTAATAACAATTTTTTGTCTTGTTTTCTTCTCTTTCCCACACCATCAGCCAACATTCTGAACAGGGAAAGTGTTGGTACAGACCTCGAAGAACTACTGGAAATTCCTTCCATTGTAGAGCTAACTCTTAATGCATCTTCTGCTTCACTTAAGCCCAACCTATTTTTATACATAAACCTCTCATGATACATTGCATTGCTTAGCTTATTTACTGTTTTTTTTCCGAGAGCTCCTTGGGAGATTCATGAAACATTCCTTCCATCTTATGTCATTTTGACTGTCTCCATGATATCCTATTTAATCACATCTCCTAATTTGTGCCATAGAAATTTCACAATTTATTTCATCTTTGGTTTCTCTTGAGGTTTTGGGGTTCTTTTTAAATCACTTTACCATTTTCCACTTCTTTGCTTCTCAAACTGAAATGACTAGTTGGACTACAAAATGGATTGACATTTTTGCTTTTGATTATTTTTAGCCTACTTGGCTGAAAATCAATTGTTTCTGTTCACTCCTTACTATATGCATCTATTATGGTTTTGGCTAGATGTGGGCCTAAATTTAGGTTTGGGATTTCAGGGTAGGCCTGAGACTGTCAGCTGACTTGAGCTGGGCTGAGCTAGCTGACAGCTGACTGCTTCTGACCAATAGTATTGTATTCCATGCCATATTGCAACATCATCTCAAAAGGGGTAAGAGCCAGTGTAGGAGTAGCTTGGTCAGTTCCTTCATACCTGTTTTCCCAGCAGGACGCACCATACTGTCCCAGGAAGGACAGGAGGCCCAGACCCAGAGCACCGGCTCAACATAGTGTTATCTTAGGGAAGTAAAATATTTGTTCTTAGTTTTAGTCTCTGCTTAAGTCTGTCTCTCTGGGGATTGAGTTCTCTGGAGTGATTTGTAGTTAGAATGGTGAAATTTGTATTCACAGGAGAGTGGGGAGTTATTTCTTGTTTTTTCCTAACTTGTGTAAGTGTGTGTTATATTGTAGCTTAATTTTTCTCTTTTCTGTACAAAATATATACTTAGTTTAAGCATAAGCCAAGTTTGAGAGGCTTTTTTCCCTTTCCTCAGAGGGAGGAGGGAAGCTTCTTCTCTGTGTTGGGAAGTTGCCATTTTGCCATCTCAACCCAAGACAGCATCATCTACTGGTTTTAGTCAGTCCTGTTCAAATGATACCTTGGTCTGAGACAATTCCTCAAGCTCACACATGCAAAATGTAGCTCTTACTTGTTGTGATGGTTTAAAAGTAAACTAGCAGGAGAAATGAACTCAACACAAAAGAGATTGTAAGTCAGAGTTACAATTTAATAACAATATTACAATAAATGCAACGGCACAANGCCATAGAAATTTCACAATTTATTTCATCTTTGGTTTCTCTTGAGGTTTTGGGGTTCTTTTTAAATCACTTTACCATTTTCCACTTCTTTGCTTCTCAAACTGAAATGACTAGTTGGACTACAAAATGGATTGACATTTTTGCTTTTGATTATTTTTAGCCTACTTGGCTGAAAATCAATTGTTTCTGTTCACTCCTTACTATATGCATCTATTATGGTTTTGGCTAGATGTGGGCCTAAATTTAGGTTTGGGATTTCAGGGTAGGCCTGAGACTGTCAGCTGACTTGAGCTGGGCTGAGCTAGCTGACAGCTGACTGCTTCTGACCAATAGTATTGTATTCCATGCCATATTGCAACATCATCTCAAAAGGGGTAAGAGCCAGTGTAGGAGTAGCTTGGTCAGTTCCTTCATACCTGTTTTCCCAGCAGGACGCACCATACTGTCCCAGGAAGGACAGGAGGCCCAGACCCAGAGCACCGGCTCAACATAGTGTTATCTTAGGGAAGTAAAATATTTGTTCTTAGTTTTAGTCTCTGCTTAAGTCTGTCTCTCTGGGGATTGAGTTCTCTGGAGTGATTTGTAGTTAGAATGGTGAAATTTGTATTCACAGGAGAGTGGGGAGTTATTTCTTGTTTTTTCCTAACTTGTGTAAGTGTGTGTTATATTGTAGCTTAATTTTTCTCTTTTCTGTACAAAATATATAGTTAGTTTAAGCATAAGCCAAGTTTGAGAGGCTTTTTTCCCTTTCCTCAGAGGGAGGAGGGAAGCTTCTTCTCTGTGTTGGGAAGTTGCCATTTTGCCATCTCAACCCAAGACAGCATCATCTACTGGTTTTAGTCAGTCCTGTTCAAATGATACCTTGGTCTGAGACAATTCCTCAAGCTCACACATGCAAAATGTAGCTCTTACTTGTTGTGATGGTTTAAAAGTAAACTAGCAGGAGAAATGAACTCAACACAAAAGAGATTGTAAGTCAGAGTTACAATTTAATAACAATATTACAATAAATGCAACGGCACAAAGAGAAATTGGTTGTAACCCACAACCCCCAAAAGTATGACCCAGCACCCTGGAGCACAAATAGAAAGGGGTTTGTTAACCCCTCTGCTGAGGCCCACGTGGTTCCCTCAAGTCCAAACAAAAGGAAGTGAAAAACCTGTTGGTTCAGTCTGGTGAAGAGTAGTGGTTGCAGTCTGGTCGAAAGTGCTGGTGTTCTCCAATCGAGGTTCTCGTCCTCCTCTGGATCTGATGAATGGTTCCCTGAAGTTTTCAAACCCCAAGATTATGTACCCCCAGGTCCAGGTGGGAGCACCCAATCTCTCCCCCAGGGCAGGGAGTTACACAATGAGTGGTCTGACTCTGTGAGTCATGGGGTATTTTGGAATTGTTGCTGGTCCATTAGCACTCTAAGGCTGGGTGTCAAGGTGCTAATGACTCCCTGGGGCAGAGTTATCACAGGTCTTATCTCACAGATGTCTTTCACACCCAGCTCACATCTTGAGGAGTGGGGTGTGCCCTGGGGAGCTGCTGCAATTGGTCCATTGTTTAACAGTTCTTGGGAAATGAATAGAGGGGGTAGAATACATAGCTTTGATCACCCCCACACAGTGCTAAACTGGTCTCACGTGCCAAACTAAGAAACTTGTGATGACATTTCACATTAGAAAGCACTGAAATACCAGTATTTATAGTCTGTAAGAAATGAAGATGAAACTAAGCACTTTTCTGGAATGACAAATTCAAGAGCATCAATATTAAAATCTACAAGTAATTATGGAAAATTTGAAGTCATCCTTCCATATCTCAGGAATGACAAAAGCTGAGACCTGTTTGCAATGGCTATTACAGATATTACATACTTGATTTTGCTTTCCTTCTACAACCTCCTCCTATACTGATATCTCTGTCATAATAAAGTTCAAGTAGTAAGGATATGAACACAAGAGACTTTGACTATATTAGTAACTGGGTTAAATAGAAGAGCTAGGGTTTATTTCCTAATATTAAAAAGATACTTGCATTTTTCTATTTAGATCAGATTTTTATCACCTTCTCTGTTGTAATACTAAGAACACTATAATATCTTTTGCTATAATTACTAACTACACATACCTTTGTCATACATACAAGGGATTTAATCGGTGAAAGTCAAGTAATTATCTAAAGTGGTATGACCCTGCTAAAGGACCCTTTTAAACCTTTATCAGGTGCTACTTTTCCTGACAAGTCTGTGGACATGTGTGCTGGTTTAAAGGTAAACTGACAGGAGAAATGAACCAACCACAAGAAAGTTTATAAATCAGATTACAATTTAATAAAAAAATTACAATAAATACAATGACATAAACAGAAATTGCTTTTAACCCACAAAACCCAGTAGTATAACCCAGTGCCTGGGGCACAAACACAAAGGGGTTTGTTAGCCCCTGTGCTAAGACCCATGTGAATCCCCTGAGTCCAAAGCAAAAGGAGGCAAAAAAATCTGTTGGCGCAGATGGTGGTGGTCTTCTTTTGTCAGTGTTCTGGTCCTGCTCTGGGTCTGATGAATGGTTCCCTGAGGTCTTCAAACGCCAAGATTATGTACACTCAGGTCCAGGTGGGAGCACCCAGTCTCTCCCCCAGGGCGGGGAGTTACACAATGGGTGGTCTGACTCTGTGAGTCATGGGGTATTTTGGAATTGTTGCTGGCCCATTAGCACCCTCAGGCTGGGTGTCAAGGTGCTAATGACTCCCTGGGGCAGAGTTATCACAGGTCTTATCTCACAGATGTCTTTCACACCCAGCTCACATCTTGAGGAGTGGGGTGTGCCCTGGGGAGCTGCTGCAATTGGTCCATTGTTTAACAGTTGTTGAGAAATGAATAGAGGGTTACAATACATAGCTTTGATCATCCCCACACAGTGATAAACTGATCCCACCTGCTGAACTAGGACAACATGTTAGCTTTTGCACAATGCATGGACAAACAGTACTGCTTTAAAAGTAACCAGCTCTATAGGGAGCATTCTACTGCATGCCTTGATGTGCATCTTCTGCATGCATTGACCTGCTTATGTCTGAAAAAGCCATTCACTGAGAGACAAGAACTTCCTTTAAAGCATCACATTTCATAGCACACAGTCTCTTTCATTCTTGAAATAGTTAAGCTCTTATTTTCTGTACTTCTGTACAGTATTAGTTCAGGCTCACAGGTCACCAGCAAAGTGATTTGTGTGCAGTCTCCCCAGTTCGAGTGTTAGGAGCGGTCAGGTGTTTAGCAACGATTCCCAGCAGAGAATGATAAAACTGATCAGAGCACTGCCTCTCTATATTAACTTCTTTTCAGAGCACTTGGGAAGGTTTCCCTACTATTCATCAAAGGCATGTGAATGTTTATACTGGCAGCCCTTTCTGGGACAAAGGTCTGCTGACTGTTTGAGCACAGTATGCAATGTTCTGTGAGAAGGTTGTACATAGCATGAGGCCCCAGCATGCTCTGTAGGCCAGTATCTCAGCCACAACAGATGGAAAACCAGGACCATCAAGTCAGGCCTGGTCTCATGGAAGCTCCCATCTTAGCACCGTGCTAACATTTGCTGGATCATGGAGCAGCAAGACCAATGAAGTGCCCAAACCAAGTGCCACACACAGCACGGTTATCTATACATCTCTTCAAGAAATCCACTTGTTATCACCTTTTCTAACTGCAATAAAAAAAAAACACCAAAAATACCCATATTTTCAACTCTGATATTTAAAGATGCTCTATTCCTTAAGATTATCTATCCAAATGGTTTTTTTTGAAATAGAGTAGCAGTTCTATCATTCTTCAACAACCTATCATATATATTTCTTTCTCTTTTATTTGGCTCAAAATTTCTATTACCATGTCTCCAACATACTGTAGATTCACTATCAATTGCTTTTTAACATTGTGCATTTCAAACACCCTTATCCTTGAAGTTCTATTTCCATGCATTTGCTAGCCCTTCAAGGGGAAATTTGACAATGATTTGCCAATTGAAAACATCGTTGAAATTTCAAGCTGACTGAAAATATTACAAAGAAATACCTTTTTCAGCTAGATGCTCTCGACTCGAGAGCTTGTGGGTCTTCCTCCTTTTCTTTTTCCTTCTGTTCTTTCATAGTGACAAAAAAGGGAAGGGGGGGGGATAAAAAGATAAAATGAGATAGAAATTGGAAAGGAGAAATAACTAAGACCTAGAAATAGTAACTGCTTTTTAGTAGAATTTAAAAACCTGAATTAGTTAGCTGTTTGTTTTAATCAGCTACATGGATGTATCAAACTATGTAAGAGTTTGACTCAACTCTCTTCATCATGCAAAACTTGAGATGATTTACTGCAGCAATCTCATGGAGTATTTGTTCTGAGTGTAGAATGGAGAAGAAAGGAAACAAGTAATGAGACTTCTTGTCTCTTACATCTTATTTCAATGCATTGGGATCTTCACTGATGTTTTCTCAGGTTGTTTTTTTTTTCATAAAAAATCATAAGTTCTTCATTTAAATTTGAGATCTGGGTTAAGTCCCGAGACTCACAGTGGAGCATGGCAAAGACTGCCAAAATTTAATGCAGCTGTAAATCAAGACAACTAAGGGTGCCTGCTATTACCAGCTAAAACCATAGATTGGCCAGGTTCTCTTAATATGTGATCGGTGTGTCTTAAAATTCACTGTGTACTATCTGGCCCAAGAAGAAAATTAGTAATACTCTAAAATTAAATAGAGTTTTGTCTAGACCTATTTTACTAATCTGATAAATGGAAGTGACTGCATAACAGGAAACTAAACACTGATGGTTCACTGCCTATTTAGCATATTTTGCCCATTAAAAAGTATCTATTTTTAGTTTACCTTTACATTATTCTATAAAATATTTCTTAACACTGAATTAGACTATGATAATCAACAGAAATTAGACATGTTTTCAAAACCAGCATGGGCTCCACCTCTATGAGTCTGAAGCTATTAGGTTGAACTCAAGTGAAGAAGGACTTTATTCATCTATAATAGTTAATTTTGCTTTCAAGTCATGGTGATGGGCTTGGTGGTGTCCAGATTCATGATTTCAAGGATTTTTGCTGTGAAAAAGAAAAGAGACCAAAAATCCCCAGTTTTGTGAAATTTCCAACACTGCTTTGCAAAATACTGTTTGCACAGCACAGCCGCTGAACAGCATGTGTCATGTGAAAGGGAGGAGGGAGACAGAAATACAAAGATTTCTAGTCTTAACTGTATTAATAAAAGTTATTAGCTATAAGCATCCTCAGAGTAATCAAAGCTTTATGAACGCAGCACTGCCTGCCAGACTCTGGACAGAACACAGGCTGGAAAGATTTCTGACTCCCCTATGAGGACAACACTTAAGCCAGGGAGAAATTATTAGCAATAAGCGCTTCTAGACAATCAGAGCCTCATGTTTCCAACACTGTCTGTTGACTTAACGGACAGCCCACAGGTTGGAAGGGTTTCTGACCTCTAATAGGAAGCCACACTTAAGCCAGAAAAGAACTTTTCCCACAACAGCTCCCAAAATAACATTTATTAATACAAATATGTGACAGTTATTGTGGGTTCTGCTTGCCGGTGATAACGTTTAGCTGCAAGATTGTATTTAATTGATAATAAATGACCCAAAACAAACCAGCACAAAACACATTTTACAGAGACAAACACACTAAACTCAAGTTACAATAGAGCAATGTATCCCATTTTCACAACAGACAGAAACTAGCAACAAAGGACTACTAACTAAAAACACAGCCACCTAAAACACTTACCTAGACACTCTCTCAATAACATAGGACAATCAAATATCTTGCACACCACTCTCTCTATAACACAAAACAAACAGAAAGAACAGAACTGCTTCTCATCAACACACATGTTGAAAAAGAAACTACACATTGAAAGTAAAGCAAGTTACTGTAGTTGCATAGCAGAGTTGGCCTTATAAAGTAAGAATAGCAAAAAGCAATAACCAATATAAAGTAGCAAAGTGTGAAGCAAGTTACTGTAGTTAGTATTAAAGCAGCAAAACACAGTCAGGAAAGAAGATGCTTATAAAGCAAGAATCAAAGTAGCTGTTAGCATAAGATGTAAGATAGAATGTATAAAGGAATAAGCTTTGTGAGAAAGTAAAGTTAAGAAAGTGAAGTGTAGAAAAATAGAAAGCACATGGTCTTCTCACCC
>VWZD01007928.1:0-47335 GCA_013396695.1 Sakesphorus luctuosus | reverse complement strand
TCATCAGCTCGCACAGGCTTATGGGAAATGTAGTCTCGCAAAGGACCTTGGGAATTGTGGTTCCAGCATACCCCTGACGGACTGAGACCCTGTCAGCGTAAGAAACAAGCATTCTAGACAGACTTAACGCTCATCAGCAAAGTTTGCCCTTGAGACATCGGAGCACAGGCACCTGGTAACCTTGAGATCACAGTTCTCCAATGCAGCATGCAAGACAGAATGCAACATCTTTCTTCAGCAACTTAAATGCCAATGCAGAAGCCTAAAAGATGATCTGTTAAACTAATTCTCTTGTTAATCTGGCATTTATTGAATGGTTATGGAATGTTGGGCTCACCTTGAGGATTTTATCAAACTCAAATAAACTGCTCATGCAGAAAAAAAGAGTAAAGCCTCAATCTTTCATCTTAAATTATGAACATTTCAAAATACAAAGAAAGTTTTGTACTACTACTTTTTTTTTCCTTTTTCTGGGAAAAATGGTATGGCATTTCTTGCAGGTATTTTTTTCCCTTGGTTTTTGTGAGAGTAGAAGGAGCATTTTATTTACTTATGGTCAAATTTGAAAAAAAATTTCAGAAAGATAATAGGAAACTGATTTTTTTTTTAATTAAGAGAAAAAAATCTGAACATTTACATAGTCTGAAAATGAAGGATTTTGTCAGCACAACAAAGCAAAACTTGAGTATAAAATTTGGGATGTAAACCTGGATTATACGGTCCCTATAAGTATACTGTCTGTTTTATACACAAGTCATCACGATTCTACATACCTAGAAAACTCTTGAATGAAATTGACCAAAAGCTTAGAGGCAGGATAGATTAGCCTAAAAAATTGATTTACTTATTTTATTATTATTTTGCAGTCAAGTTGAATTTGGATAGGAACTAAAATCCATACTTGTATTTTACAGTGAGGGCCATTTTTCACTATTATATGCATGCATTTTATCTCCTGCTCCACCTGAACATAAACGTGGGACAGTTCATATGCTCACAAATGCTGTTATGGGCCAGAGACCTCTGTTCTGCTCTGTAGAGATTGTCTAAACCAGACTATTCACTCCATTAATGCATTCTTATTACAGGACTCAGAAAAATTTTCCACAGATAATACGCATAAGACCAGAAGATCAACAGTCACCTGAGTCACATGTCATGGAAATGAGCAGGGAGGATCTCCAGCATCTCCAGCAGTATAGTCCCTTGGGCTAGAAGAGGATTTATAATTAAATTCCTAGATAATTCCATTACACATTCACCTTCTCCAGGCTTTGGTTGCCTGCTAAAGATTGTTACTAAGCAGTTAATGCTGAAGAATGAGATCTATAATTTTTGGGTTTTATTATCTGTGTTCTAATTTGCTGTGTCTTCTTGCACACCAATGCATCTGCTTTACCTCTGATTCTTACCCATAAATCTATTGTCACCATCACTAAGCTCAAGACAACAAAAACACTCCCTGAAGTCTCTCTTGATTGTCCTTGGGCTTCTAGTTGCAAGTTAATTCCCTTCATTATCTTAGGTATCTTAGGAAAGGTATATTGCTAAATCAGATTACTTGGCTCAATCACATATTCCTCAGCCCTGCTTTGAACTTAATTTTTAATTATGATTAATATATATGGTCAAGACCCAAGGGAATGGCCTGAAGTTGTGTCAGGGGACGTTTAGGTAAGATATTAGAAAAATGTTCTTCACCCAGAGTGTGGTTGGACACTGGAACAGGCTCCCTAGTGCAGTGATCACAGCACCAGGCCTGACAGAGTTGAAGAAGCATTTGGACAATCCTCTCAGGCACATAGTGGGATTGTTGGGGATCATCCTGTGAAGGACTTGGTGTTGGACTCAATCTCTGTGGGTCTCTTCCAACTCAGCATATTCTGTGATTTTTTGATTCTGTGATTACAATTAAGCCTTGCAATGCAAGTGTAGGCTTCCCACAGAGTTTCATGGAAGCTGTGTGCATATGTCAGAGGACAGAAATTTGCTCAATGTGTTTAATGAAAATCATCTTTTCTTGCCCTCTGCCTCCAGGCAGATTCCCACTTGCAACTCTAGTATCATTCATGGTTAATAATGCACATGTTGGAAATGAAAACTCCATTTCTCTCTATTATGTCTCTGCACCCATGGACAAATACATTTGTAATTAAAATCATGTCCCTCGGCCTTCTCCTTGCCAGTAGCAGATTTTGAACACAGAGCTCACTCTTATGAGCCATGATAGATATATTTGAAGTTAAAATAATTTTTCTCCAGCTCTAGAAGTCTTTTGCCACCCAGTTTTCATCTTGAGTTCTTGCAAATGTTTGGGCAGTAGATACGACTCCTTTGTAATGCATCTCTTAATCAGATTGCCTCTTGTTTGATCTCATTTTAAGAGGCTTTTTAAAAGCAGGAACAAACAAGATTGTTCAGGAGGTCAAGAGTCCCTCTTCCATGTGCATCTTGAACACTCAGATGAGCACCCTATGCAAAAGCCATAGGGTAACCAGGATGAGAGGAAAACAAGCAAAAAAAAAATGAGTAGGACCATGATTTTAATGCCACTCTATGTATTTGTAATTGAAAATTGGTCTCATGAGCTCACGGCTTTTCAACTGAACAATAATTTTTCCTTATAAGCTTCCCCTATTCCAGGCTATTTGTAACAGGTATAATGTCAATGCTTTTGTTTCCTGCAGTCATCATTGATAGCCCAAATAGTAAACTGGAAACCTTGAATTTGTTAATATTACTCCTAAAGGTTTGTATTGAAAAATAAAGACAGGTGGCTACCATTACTAAAATACAGAAAATGCAACTATTTGGGTTTGTCAAGGGACCTGATTACCCAAACACAAATGTCAGTTGTACTTTGACCTTCATCTGGATAGAATCAGAAACCATGATGGTTTTATGGGTCTCCTGAGGCCTCCTGAGATGCACAAAGTTAAAACAAGGGCTTTATAGGCATGAGGGCCTCCATGGGTGTGAGAAGGAGGAATGCTGATTAATGGAACCCAGAGACCAATAAAGAACAAATAAATTTAACACAGCCTAGTGAATGAAGACAGTACATATAAATCAATAACAATATTTCTGTTTTATCTCTTCCCAGAAATGCTCAACAGCCATTTTTAATCAGTGGGTAAAAGGAGAAGTAGGAGGGGACTCCTTTAGTACATTGGAAAACTCTAAGGTGACTTAATTGCAGAAGTCCTGAAGAAATATATTCCATGGTATTTAAAAAGGAAAAAAAAGCTTTGTGTCAACACTCAGATTGTGCTGACACTCAGCTATGCTACAATTTAGTTATAACAGAAGTTACTAAGACCTCATGTTTGTCTCTACAGTGAGTACTCTGACCATAGATCACAACAGAGTTATTTGGACTAGTTTGAAATTAGACAATAGAGATGGTATTGTAAAATGGAAACATTTATAAAAGGAAACATTTATAAAAGTTACAAAACCGACATTACTGTCTTACTATGCCATGGAAAAAACCAAACCAAACTAAAATCCACAAACCAAAGCAAACACAAACCCAATACACACACAGGCACTCATGAACAAACAACAAAGGAAGAAAGAGGATCCCTAAACAAGCTAACCAATTGTACTTGAAAGACAGTGAACAGATCCATGAGCCTCAGGAACCAGGTATCCCAGTTTCAAAGACAGGAATATGTTCTGCCAGGGTCTGGTTTTGCAGAACAATGATGACCTGTCAGAAGTTTCTCAACAGCTGAAGACAACCATTCTTGAAAAACTGTCTAAGGAAGATTGTGAAGAGTGTGAGACAGAAAGAGATGCATTTGTTTTGAAAGAGCAGCCTATCTCCATGTGCCTACTCAGACCCAGGAAGGATAGGCCTTGCAGAAGTCTGGTTTTCTGTTTACTGTTTTTCTTAAACCATTTTTTTGAATGAGTTATAAAATCACAGAATTATTTAGGTTGTCGAAGACCTCTAAAATCATCAAGTCTGATCATATGCTTTGTTCCAAGCAGCATTTTGACCACTAATGTCACCAGTCTTCCATTCTGTTGGGTAAGAGAGCTGTAGGGTATGAGCACATGTCATGGGAAACTGGAAATACATCTGGGTCTGAAAGATAAGACCCAACTCAAGAACTGGAGAATTACCTGAGTCAGGCAACCACTTCTGGCCTGGGACTTGATAAAGAAGGCATAATGAAGAACGGAAAACTTCACAAGTGTATTCTGCCTACAGAAAAAAAAGCCCCATATATACCTGCCTGTGAAAAAACACGTAGAAATTATGAGGGATTGATAACCCTTTTAGGGTATGTCAAGTCTAATTATAAATTCTATAGCAGAGATAAATAATTCTGTATAAGCTTTTCTTTTGTAGGAGGACTTGGAAAATATACTGAAGAAGAAGAAATGTTCCGAATGTATTTCAGAAAAACAGCACTTATGGGCATTTTCAGTGTCTCAAAGGAATTTATTAGAGTTCAAAATCTGGCCCAGTATACCAAGGACAGCAGGTCTGGAAGAGTTCCCACTGGCTGCCACATATCATAAAGCTGTTCTGAGCTGAAAGCTGCAATTATTAAAATACATTTTTGGTGATCGAACTCTTGAAAACTGACAATATTAATAAGAATAATAATATAAAGTAACAAATAAAAAGAAAAGGAATTTCTAAAAAATAGAAACATACAAAGTCCAATTATTTTTCATTTGTTTGCCTAAGAATAAAGTTGCATTTATATTCTATTTAGCAACAATGTTAAGCATTCTACTCATATTTAGTGCAGAAACTAAAGATGACAAGGCATATTTACTATGCGATCAGCACAATCTCCAAGGAAAAGTCTTCTCATATTAAACGCAAAATTTGGCTCCAGTTCCAGGAAGCTGAAATTTTATTATTGCATTATTAAGGAAAAAAACCCACAAGCTCTGTAATTATAAATTATTATAATCAGGGTCATGATAGGTGACATCTCGCATGACATCCCCTGCAGTCTTTGGATGTTCTTTGTCTTAACACTGGTTGTTTTCCATATGCTTGTCCTGGATTCTGGATTGGTCAGAGCAGCTTCATGTTCTCATGGCTGAGGGTTTTTTTGGAGGGGTTTGTGAGCTTGTTAGTGTGCTTGTTTTTTAATGGGACACTTTACCACTGCGTCCATCCTAGGGAAAGTTCAACATCTTAAGATATTGTGGAAAATACATACCCATCATAAGTGGTAGGTTATCAAATAAATATTTTACAAAATTATATTATTCATAACACCTCAAAGCCAATCTGTTCATCAGGTCTCAAACCATCAGTAGTTAGCAGTATTAGTTTGGCAATCTAATCATAGCAAAGGAGTTCCTGACAAGAAGCCACTACTTTTAAATAAAATTATAAAAGACCACATGAAGAGTACTTTAAGCTTCAAGAACATCTGTTTGATTTTAAAAGGCCTGGGGGGTGTATTTATAAACTCACTATTTCCATTCTATCTTTTGCTGTGCCCTGCGCTGCTTTTGCTGCATGGATGCCACACTGGCTGCTCATGGCACTCCACTGCCTGGATCCCATGAATTCGCACTAGGTGGTATCTGCTAAATTGTTGGTTGCAACTGCAGAAATCTAACACATATGATCATTTAATTCCTGCCACAAGTGCTCTTTATATTCAACATTGATGTCTTCAAGGTTATTCATCTTGTTCACTTGCAAAGTACTCTGATTTGAATTCTTTTTATTTAGAAACTTCCAGTGCATCAAGTAAAGGATTCTCATCTAAAGACTCAAAAAAGGCACACTTCCTAAACACCACACTCATCTGTTTTCTCTAAGACTAAGACCTAAACTCTTGCTTGTTGCTAACAAACTACCTTCAAACTATTTCATAAATGGTCCACATATCCTAATTCTCTGTAAGCAGATTCTTACTCCTCAGTGCACATTGCTGTTGATGCATTTCAGGATAATCACACAATAAAATTCTTGTCATTCAAGCTTCAATTTAGTAAATACATAGTTTTCACAGTAAGTCAAATCTGAGCACAAGCTTAAGCATCATTATGAGTTAGCCTGAGAGCAAGGATGGGTATTAATCATGGAAGAAGACCATTGAACCTGACACCCTCGGCTCAAGAGAGACCACTGTTTGAAGATTAAGAGACGGTTCTATTGTTACTGCTTTCCGGGTTTTCAATGATTATTATAGGTTGCTTGTTATATTAAATGTTTTCCTACAGAATGTTCAAGAAAGTTTTCCCTATCTGTCATGGTTGAACCCTCATACCCTCATTGGTTGTTGCATGTTCCACCCCCAGTACTCCCCTACTTTCCTAATGGTCACTTCCGAGCCTATATAAGGCAGCGCGCACCTCAGTAAAGTGCCATTTCCACTCTGTTCCTCCTGGTCTCCAGAAGTGTGCCTTTCTTTCCATGCATTCAGGCCCCATTAGCCTTCATTAGAAAAGAAAGAGAACACAGAAGGAGAAGATAAATAACAGTGCATAGAAATTAAATAGTGTTTGAAGTTTTTGCACACTTCATACAAAGCAGGTATGAGTGTGAGAGCTCTTGATTTCCTTGGTTCTTCAGTAATCCCTTCATGATCAGGTGTAAGATTGGAAGTGAAAAGTGAAAATGGAAGTTCGTGATTGTATGTAATTCCACTGAAGATAATGTTTTCACAGCTTATTGAAGTTATTGAAGTCTGGATTTAATTGAGTTCACAGAGATAACCAGAAAGAAAATAATGGAATTTGTGGGTACTGAATGTCTTATAAAGAACAGGAGGCTAAATCCAAAATATAATGAAGCATCTATCATGCATCTTTGTTGTGTTTCAGGAATGGTACTCCCCAGTTTAGTGCTCCGACAGAGACTCTTCAAACCATGAGATGCTCAATTGCTTCTCTCATCCCCCCATCCTTCAGGGTGGAGAGGAGAATTGGAGTCACAAACGGTAAAGATCACAGTTTGAGATAAGAAGGCAGGGAGGCCCTGCAGAGAGACTTTAACAGATTAGA
Organism: Sakesphorus luctuosus; assembly: GCA_013396695.1. NCBI lineage: Eukaryota > Metazoa > Chordata > Aves > Passeriformes > Thamnophilidae > Sakesphorus > Sakesphorus luctuosus. The sequence continues at coordinate 40,342 of VWZD01007928.1, read as the reverse complement.
GTGCTGGGCAGTCACCAACCTTAAGAAGTTCAACAAGGAGAAGTGCTGGATTCTGCACCTGGGATGGGGCAACCCAGGATGTACATACAAACTGAGGAATGAGAAGCTGGAAAGCAGTGCCACAGAAAGCGACCTGGTCGATGACAAGTTGAATGTGAGTCAGAAGTGCCCTGGCAGCCAGGAGGGACAACCATTCTAGGGCCATTAAGCAAAACATCACCCACTGGTCAGGGGATGGGATTGTCCCACTCTACTCTTCTCTGGTGTAGCTTCACCTTGAATATTGTGGCAGTTTGGGGCACTTTAATATAAGAAAGATATCAAGCTATTGGAGAGCATCCAAAGAAGGGCAACAAAGATGGTGAAGGGCCTTGAGGGGAAGCCGTATGAGGACCTGCTGAGGGCACTTGGTCTGTTCATCCTGGAGAAGGAGAGACTGAGGGGTGACCTCATTGCAGTCTACAGCTTTCTTGTTAGGGTAAGATGAGGGCCAGGCACTGATCTCTTCCCTGTCCTGACCAGTTACAGAAACTGAGGGAATGGCCTGAAGTTCTGTCAGGGGAGGTTAAGCATGAATATTCGAAAACTATTTTTTTCCCCAGAGGGTGGCTGGGCACTGGAACAGGCTCTGCAAGGAAGCAGTCACTGCACCAAGCCTGCCAGAGTTCAAGAAGAGTTTGTACAATGCTCTCAGGCACAGAGTGTGACTCTTGGGGATGGTCCCATGCAGCACCAAGAGCTGGCATCAATATGGGTCCCTTCCAACTCATCATATTCTGTGATTCTATGAAGAACAATTTACTGACAACAGCAGTGAGATATAAAAACAAACAGTAATAAGAGCAACAATAATAATGACAAGGAGTAGAAGACAAGAAACATTATTGTTCACACTNCTGGGCACTGGAACAGGCTCTGCAAGGAAGCAGTCACTGCACCAAGCCTGCCAGAGTTCAAGAAGAGTTTGTACAATGCTCTCAGGCACAGAGTGTGACTCTTGGGGATGGTCCCATGCAGCGCCAAGAGCTGGCATCGATGTGGGTCCCTTCCAACTCATCATATTCTGTGATTCTATGAAGAACAATTTACTGACAACAGCAGTGAGATATAAAAACAAACAGTAATAAGAGCAACAATAATAATGACAAGGAGTAGAAGACAAGAAACATTATTGTTCACACTACGGAAACCCCCAACAACAGACAATATCCCATTGCTCCCTCTGCCATGCTGCCCCTACCACTCCCACCAGCTTGGAACCAGCATCACCCAAGCGCTCCCCCATGGCTCAGAACTGGGGCCACCCTACTGCTTCTTGTACCACCCTTACTCAATCAGAAGGAACGCCTTCTATTCCGAAGAGACTTCCTTACGCCTCTGCCCCAAGCAATAACATGAAGCAGTATAGAGTAATCTCTGGGTGTGAGCCACGCCTCCACTTGGCTACTGCAAAAATTAACCCTGTCCTGGCCAGAACCAGGACAATCCTGAATAGAACTAAGGTGCCAGTGTCTAAAACTCGCATCTGGACAATATGCTCCAGTGCCTCTCACAGATCCAGAGGTGTTAAATCTCCATGGAACTGAGACCCTTGTCACCTGCTTGATATGTGGTCCTAACTAGACCCCAGCAAGGCACTTCTCCAGCTCAGAGGATTAACCATGTGTAACTAAGACATCACCTTCAAAACACTCCTAATACAAGCATTTCCCACCAGACCAGGTCTCCCTGTGCACCCATCACTTTCTCTTAATTGCAGTTAGCAGAAAATATAGTAATATTGGGGTGACCTGTCTTTTATATACAGCAGAAAAATCTGCATCCCCAAAGTAAGACGTCAAACCTCACTTCTCCCTCTGCAAGGAGAATTTCAGCCTTTGCCACCAGCTCTCCCAGCCAGCATCATAGCAGGGGACTCTGGGTGGAAGGGGGAGATTCAATGTGCTGGTCCCAGCTACAGGACTCATGTATTTGGTATGAATCAATCACAGTCATGGCTGTTTCATAGCTTATTTTAGTAGGGGGTGTATTTATATATTTATGTATTTATAAATACATATACACAAGACTACATATCAGGGGGAGAAAAGGCTGAGAAGTGGCCTTTTTTGAAGGGATCAGTGAGCAGAGTTAAAAAGACATTTGAAAAAAAATAGGGATTAAGGGTTTCCTCCACTGCTATAAACAGTACTTACACATTAACTCTAAAGACGTGGTTCTCATTAGTCCTAGAAAAACATAAGAAAAAAAAGAAGGAAAAAATACAACATAAAGCACAAAAGTGATTTTAACCAGTGACACCAAGTTATGCACTGAGTGGGTACAATCCTAATATTAATGAAAATGTGTCAAATGGCTGCTGTTGACACTAAATTTTCATTCTGCTGGTGGTTTCTTTACACATATCTAAGACGCAATGGCTTTTCAAGTGCAAAACACTTTAAAATACTTTTACCCAGCCACAATTATATTAAAACCACCGAGGGCACCTAAAAAGTTGTATTCCAAACTTTTATCCTGTTAATTTTGTGCCTATTTAACTTGTTTCAATTTAAAACCTGAAAGGGAACAATTTCTTTATACTCAGCAGGTTTCCATTTACTCTTATCCACAGAGTATACACCTGGAACATATCACTCACTCCTGTCTTTTCCTTTGCTGTGCTGTGCTGTGCTGCACTGCAGGGCCAAACAGCTGACACTTAGATAACACAAGCCAGAGTGTGAGAATCAGCTAAGATTTAAACTCTGGTGGAACTTCTAATTCAACTTTGAAAATACATCATTGCAAAACTAAAAAAGAATTCAATACTACAATATAGAGTATGGGGTTTTTTTCCCATCAATTCTGTTGCAGAGTAAATCCTCTGAATAATTTTCTAAGTATTTTTAAAAATGTGTGGCATAGCAGTGCTACACAATGGAAGAGGAATTATAGTTACTGTTTCAGATAAGGTGTATTGAAAGACTTAGGAATCCAAGAACTAGCCTAGGAGTTTGCCTTCCTATTACTAACATCTCTACCAACTTCAGTATCCATTAAAAGAGGAAAAAGCAGGAGTTCTTTCTCGTGTATATGATCCAGTCTACATGCAGTCCTTCAATATCTGCAGCAGAGACTGAAAGTGTGCTCAATCTCCCCTAAACATAGTGAGAGATTCCAATGGCCAGATAGTAGTCCTGTTTATCAGCTTATACAAAATTCACTGATAAAATTGTCCTCTTCTTCTTTTCCATAGATCTTTCCTCTGGATTTCTTTTTTCGTAACAACTATCATGATGCTGATGAAAAAACATCTCTGCCATTTTGAACCTGGTATCTCTTACTACAGCAATCTTTTTTAAAATCTAAGAAAGCAGCTGAGCAGTGCTTTAAGGAGATGGCTTGGTGGCTTTAATTTTTTTTTAATAAAAGACAATAATTGCAGCAGAAATAAGCAAAGAAAAATTGTTGCACCTAATATCTGAAACAGTTGTCTTATAAATAGTCTTGGAAGCAGCCTGAATTATTTCACGGAAGTTAAGTGAACTGTAACCAACTGCAAGTTTAATATCCAAAAGAATACCGCTGATACTGGATTTTTAGATTCTCTTAATTAGTTTGTAAGAAGATGACATCCACTGAAGACTGAGATTACTGGATATTGAAGGATAGTTTATCTATACCTTTCAATCTAGACTGCAGCTGAGAATATTTAAGTGGGTACAGTGCAAGGCATGACTAACTATGTCCAGCTTGCTGATGCTGGAAATGTGATTTTTCTTCACAACATGTAAAAAGTTTCATTCCTGTCTGTCCAGTTTCATTTTGCATAAAATTCACTTTTGACAGATAAGAGGCAAGGAAAGACAAAGCAAATATGGAAATATGAGGGCTGCATGTCACATTCAAATTTTTCCCTTTTTTTTCTGTTACAGTTTTGCCTGTCCTTCCTGTTTCTCCCATTACCTTCTGTAATAAGCAAACCTCAAAAAAGGACTGATCTAATGCTCATTCAGGGAAATACAGAGATCCCTAGAAAGCTACTCAGTGAGTACTGAAATGAATTAGAGGATAGGGAAGGAGAATTATTTTTATTGGAATTCCATTCCCAGGCAGAAGAGAGAATATAAGGAGCTCACAGTAGACATCCTCCCATTGCAGACTAATCTCTTGTTATGGAATGCAGTCCATAATGGGGAATAATTGTTGTCCATCACATCCAAATAATTTTTCTGATATCAAACCTCTGTGGATGCCTCGCAGAAAGGGAGAAAAAGTGACCACAGGTATGTCTCAGAACATTAGCAGAAAAAACTGTAAGGGCCTGTTGGTAAATATATGTTATGCACAAGCCCAGAGTTTCACTGCAAAAGCCATTCTCTGTAGTATTTTCCCATCTTGAAAAGTGGTCCCTCCGGATGAGTACTGACAAGGGTAACAAACGGTGTTAAATATGTTTTAATTTTCTTACACATGGCTGGAACACCTTTCTATGTGCAGCATTCTTTCTCCATCAAGGTGTATTTTCTGTCCACACAGAATTTATTAAAGGTATTGTCAGCCCATTCTTCTAAAGATATTCCCAGGGAGATTACATGGGAACAGGCAGCTATAATGGCATGACTGTGCTCCAAAAGACACATGACCATGTGTTGCATTGTAAGAAAATTCTGGTAGCAGAGACACTAGCAAAAATGGTAGTAAAGATGGTGTTGCTGACTCTCCAAATCAAATGTGAACACAAAGAAGTGAATACTTCATTTTAACATGACCATTGACTTTGGTGAAAAACTGGTGACAAATTATCTATCTGTATTTAAAAAAAGCTCACAAAAATCTAGGGACCCCCATTTTCACTTAAATTACAGTGATTTAGGTAGAGTTGATGACACATGACCATAGCCATGCACTTCCTAAGCAAGGTGCTGGGTCTACGTAACTTAAACCCTTCTAGAATAAGTGGTTTCTTTTGATTTAAAAAAAATCTGCAATATTTCAAAAGGTATTTTAATGAAGAGTAATTACCACTGAAGACCACAAGGACAACCTATCATAGAAATATCAAGGTTGAAAAAGACCTGGAAGATAATTGAGTCCAACCTTCAACAGAAAACCATCATGTCAACTAAACCATAACACTGAGTGCCGTGTCCAGTTGATTCTTAGACACTTTCAGGGATGGTGATTCCACCACTTCCCTGGACAACCTATTCCAATGTTTAACCACCTTTCCAGTAAAGAAATTCTTTCTAATGTCCAACTTGATCCTCCCCTGGCACAGCTTGAAGGTATGTCCTATTATGCTGTTATTGCTTGCCTGGGAGAAGAGGCTGATCATGACTTGGCTATGCCTTCCTTTCAAGCAGTCGAGAGGAATAACTTCTCCCCTGAGACTTCTTTTCTCAAGGCTCAATAACCACATCTCCCTCAGCTCTTCCACCTCTCCAGACCCTTCCCTAGCTCCATTTCCTTCTCTGGACATGCTCCAGCCCCTCAGTGTCTGTTTTGTAGTGAGGGACCCAGAAGTGGACATAGCAATTGACGTGTGGCCTCAGCAGTGCCGAGTACAGAGGGACGATCACTGTCCTGGTCCTGCTGGCTGCACTAGTGGTTTGGGGGGGTTTTAGAAATGTTGCATTAGCCTTAACTATTTGTACCTCAAGAAACATGAAAGAAATTGATATGAAGTGCCTGTGAAATGTCTGTGTAAAAAAAGAGAAGCCTATCTTTTGAATCACACCTTAGCTTCGCTATTCAAAACTACCTGCTTTGAAAGAACTGCCTGTTGTTTTCATTCCTAGATTTCAGGAGAGATTTAACAGAATGCTAAAACCAGATGAGAGAGAATTCTCAGTTTGACAGTTAACCTAGTGTTTTATCTAGTGTTTTTATCTAGTGCACTTATCTAGTGATTTACAGATGGATTTTCTTGGCCAACCTAAGCGTATATGAAGTAGCAAAAATGAGATCCAAAGGAGTAACATGAATCCATTCATGAAAGAAAACAAAGTCTCAGATCCAATAGTTACAACAAAGAATGCAAGTAAGAGAATTCTTCCAGAGATGAGGCAAGACAAGAAGAATAAGGAACTGTATTTTTAGTTTTATACCATACATTTAAAAAATATTCATAAATTCTTATATACACTTCAGACTAAGCCACCTTTACAAGGAATTTGCTAAGTTGTAACAGAATAGAATGTTACTAAATATACAGTCTTATTCATATCCCCAGGCATTCTGAAATTGCTACAACTATTACAATGACTAGTTAAATAAGGACAAGAAAATAATGCCAATTTCAACATCTATATTATATTTTTAATTGTGGCAGCAATTCTAATCAACTCCCTGCCTTCACTTGATTCTTGGAACCAGCCTTTTGTACCAAGGAATACTGGGCTGTCACTGTGTGTTTCTTTCTTTCAAAGGAGCATTTGCTACTAAGTAAGTTTAAAACACTGTCATCCATTTTGTGTCTGGAGCTTCAGAAGTCAAGTTCACTGTGGCAGTATGACTTTAAATTGTGGCGGCCAAAAAGAAGGGAACACAGCAGATAGAATCATATCCTACCTCTGATAAAACTATTATCTCCATCACCAGGGCATTTCATGACAACTGCCTGAAACATCTGATGAGGTGTTTATAAGGAAAATTAGAAGCAACTTGCATTGCTGTGCTTGCCCTGAGAACTTACACAGATCTGCTAGCATATATTTGGCAAGAATTTGTTAATAAGTGATACTATGGGAAACTGATTTCATGTCATAGTGCGAGGTTGAACAGACACCTAAGAAAAAATCTAGAATAGTGATTATATTCTTTGTTAATGAAATTCTCTGTGAACCCCACTGAAATAATGGACAGCCACAAGAAAATAGACACAGATCCTTGGAAAACATCAGTCTGAGAAATCAAGCTTTGTAACTAATGTTTCCTGCTAATCAAGTGATCTACACCATTGCTGGAGGAGGAGGGGGAATGAAGCTCTCTGAAGAAGATAAGCAGTTCTGTAACTATACTTGGTCAAGTAGAAAAAAGAAAATTGTGAATTCTGAAAGTCCCCTTGGAGAATCATGTTACCAAAAGCTTTTCTTCTTCTTCATCCCTGTTTCCTGAAATGACTGTGGATCACCACCACCATCTCAGTCACCATTTCAAACTGACCTCAAGAAATAGGCTGCATACATCTCTCTTCCTTTACAACCATCTGTTTGCTGTCTGCTCCTTTGTCTATGTCAGGCCTGTCCATTGGTATCTGATATGTCAGAAATTGCATCATCTTTCGGTAGCTATACGGGTAAATACCCTTTTTCTGGAAGATTTTACTACACGGAGTCAGTTAGTTATTTCACTTAGGAACGGCTCTTCTGCCACTTTCTCAAGACAATTGCTGTTCTGTCCCCCTGCATCTCTCTGATACATGGGGAGAGAGAAAACATTCAGACATGTTACAGGGCTGCCGTGGTCCAGAGAGAGCCTGGGGCCCAGTGATAATAAAGCCTGAAGAAGGAACAGGAGGTGTGTCTTTCTGAGGTCCAGTGCCCTTGCAGCTAGTGCTGGTTCTCTTTGTAAGTTTTCAGTATTCTTGACTTCAGAATAAACCTTTTGGATTCTTTCTACTGCTTTGGCATTCTCTTTTTACTCTTTTCTCTTTTTTTTCTCTTTTCTCCTTTCTCTTTTCTATCCTCTTTTCTCTTTTCACTTCTTTTCTCTTTTCTCTTATCCTTTCTCTTTCTTTTTCTCTTATTTTCTCTTCTTTTCTCTTTCCTATCCTTTCCTCACCTTGCCTCCCCTCACCTCCTCATTGTTCTTTTGACAATGAACATCCCCAAGTCTTGGGATGTCACGCATGCCTATGGATCTCCTGAAGCAGAAAAAGCAGAAAAAGAGTGATTAAATCCCTCTTGAAGCTTTGAAGGAAGAGAGCTCTAGTACAAACTCCATGTCTTTTTTCTAAGTACAAAATGATGTTGAGTTGCAAATTTTAGACAAGAAGCTGAAGATAATGACTTTTTTTACGGATAAATGTAAGCACAAAAATGTGGTATGGAGCAATACGCAATAGGATTGTCTGACTGCTTGATGGTTCTTATTATCAATATTTGCAATTGTACATAACATCACTGTAGTAACTATCTTAAAAAAATACCCAATCTCCACACACAAAAACTCTTACTCTCTGTGGGTAAATCTTGGTGATCCTTCCTTTACTACTTTTCCTACTTTCCCCAGAATATATTTGCCCGTCTACAATTTTTTAAATCTCACGTCCCAGTGGCAAAATTGCATTACTAACAGCAAAACACAACACTGAGAGATCACAGAAAACTACTTTGAAGTACAGAACCAGACACAGTTCCATTTGAAACATTGGGTCTGTATATAATACTGAAGTTTTAAAAAGGAAAAAATATTAAAAAGAAATACTATAAAGGTAATGATGAACCAAATAAAGAAACTGAAGACTATTTTTTCTTAAGAGAGCTATACAGAAAATTATCTTATCATCAAAAATATTAAAAATTTGTGCAAGGCATAAAAACAAATATTTTGTAGAAAAAATATTAAGAAGACCTAATTCTAGTTTTTAGGCTGAGAGTTATCTGTCTCCAGAGATTCCTCACAGAAGATCTTAAACAGTTCTTAAAAAGTGCACAAGTCTTATATCAGCATTCAAAACAGGTGTAAATTTCATTAACTTAGCAGTGTAAATCCCATTTGAGAGAATATCCACTTCTCACACTTTTTGTCAGGCTTTTCCTTTCTTTCTATAACAGAGAGAATTTTATTTTCTTGGTTTCTTTTAAGAGGAGGAGGAACCACATCCATACAGAAGAGTAGTAAATATATAACAGAGAAAAATATGTTCATAATTGGACAGTATTTTGGTTTCCATTATCCCCACTTTATAAGCATACTTCTGTACAGAAAATGCAGAATACTAAGAGATTCTAGGAAAGATTACACCTTAATTTGTCAAAGATTAGAAACAACTACACTGCTCCAGTTGTTACTAAAAGAAATGAGAGATAGTCATGGGACTATCTTCCAACTCAGTTTTAAGCCTTCTAAAATATTTTCATTCCTAAATTCATGTGTTTTTTAATACTGTTATTGTGGTTTCAGACTCCCTAATACCTCAGTACTTGAAATAAGGAAAAAGCATACCAGTCTTTCTTAACTTTATATACAGCCCCTGTTTTCGCTGCAGAGTGGGCATTGTTTGATGCTGTCAGCATCCCTGCCCATCAGAATTATCTGAACGATACACAAGAGAAGTAATTACAGACCATGAAATGAGTAAGTGGGAAAATGTGTTGTTCTGTTACTTCACAAAAAAGCATCTTGAATACAAGATGAAAATAAACATCTAATGGTGGGCCAGACAGGTAAATGCCAATACACCTTTTCTTAGTCATAGACTCCTATTCACTTTTAGGTAAATTGCAGGCCATTTGTGTACGTTAATGACTATTCTATCCCACATTTCTTCTATGATACATATAAGAAGGAAGGTATTCCTAGAAAGGTAATTAAAGTCCATGTTTCCACAGCCTAAGTATACATAAATCTAATTTACTGTCCTAGGCCATCTTCTATGAATATATTAAAATTACTATATTAATTTTACTTCACAAAAGTAGAATCATACAATCATAAAATCAATTGGGTTNTGAACTGAGGGGCCCAGAACTGAACACAATACTCAAGCTGTGGCCTCACCAATGCAGAGTCCAGGGGAAGGATCACTTCTCTTGTCCTGGTGGCCATGCTATTTTTGATACAGGACAGGATCCCATTGGCCTTCTTGGCCACCTGGGCACACTGGTGGCTCATCTTGAGCTTCCTGTCAATCAGTACCCCCAGGTCCCTTTCTGCCTGGCTGCTCTCCAGCCACTCTGTCCCCAGCCTGTAGCATTGCATGGGGTTGTTGTGGCCAAAGTACAGGACCCGGCACTTGGCCTTATTGAACTTCATCCCATTGGAATCAGCCCATCTCTCAAGTCTATCCAGATCCCTCTGCAGAGCCCTCCTGCCCTCCAGCAGGTTGACACTCTCTCTCAACTTGGTGTCCTCAGCAAATTTGCTGATGATGGACTCGATCTCCTTATCTAAATCATCAATAAAGATGTTAAACAGGACTGGATCCAACACAGACCCCTGGGGGACACCACTAGTAACCGGCCGGCAACTAGATGCAGCCCTATTCACCAGGACTCACTGGGCTCGGCCATTCAGCCACCTCCTAACCCAGCAGAGAGTGCCCCTGTCCAAGCCATGGGCTGTCAGCTTTTCCAGCAGTGTGTTGTGGGAGACAGTGTCAAAGACATTGCTGAAGTTTAGATAGACCATATCCACAGCCTTCCCCTCATCCACCAGGTGGGTCACCTGATCGTAAAAGGAGATCAGGTTGGTCAGACATCTCATCTAGAAATCTCAGTATACCATAGAATTAACAGTATGTGGGCTGGTGCATGAACATGCACCTATGCATACATGTAGTAGTCATAGTCTGGCTTCAGAAACAGGTTTTGTCCCTGAAGATCAACATTATAAGGAATAATTCACACTACTTTACATATATGTTATACAAAAATTGTCTAGAAATTTATAAGTCTAACAACAAATTTTTATTCATCTTGGTTATAAACTAAAACTAAAGAAAAAAGGAAACTAACACATATTTGTGTGAAGGCACAAAATATTTCAGCAGAAAGAAGTCTGACAGGAATGTCTGCAAAACCTTGGGAAAGCATCAGGACTTTGGCAAGCCAGGCCTGGACAGGATAAGACGTAATCCAGGCTGGAGATGCTGGCTCATCTCTTGTCCTTGCATTTGAAAATACTTGTAGTTCCTGTGTATTCTCTGTTCTGTATCAAACCTGTTTTGCAACACCTATTGTTTCCCTGCCTCCTTGTGTTCATGAATAATGGAATAGCTCTAGGTAGCTGTCCCCCAAGTGATTAGCATACTGTAATCCCTTAGTTACCATAAACCTTCCCATGCTTTGAATAACCCTGCCTCCTAATAATTCTAACCCTATACTAGACTGGAAATTTCTACAATAAAGTTGTCTTTATTCTTCCCTTGAATAAAGTCTGTTCTTGACCGCCACATAATTGTACAGTTGGGAAATGCTGAAACTGATAAACTGCAGCTCAGAGAGCCTTTTATTTTAACCAATAAAGCATATGAAAAACCCCTGGGAACTGATATGATAGTTTAGATGTTTTAATCACATGCTAAATGAAGTCTATAAGGCAGTTCAGTGATATCAAAAAGCAATTAGTTCTCAAGAAAGATTCATAAGAAGCAATGATTACATTAATATATCTCCTAGTGAACCTCTTGTTAATTTTTATGACTTTTTAATTTTTCTTTTGTTTGTAAGAAGAAAACACATTAAAATATTCTCTAGGTTTTCTCCTGTCTCTTTTTTTTGTTTGATAAATCATCCCCTCTTCAGGCTAAATCCACACCGAGCTAACTCTCAAATAAAAAAATATGTGGTCCATGTAGTCATTTTGCCTTCCAGTGTGTTCAACCATTTTCTGAGAAAAACTAAGTATGTGAATTAATCATAAATATGATGCAATTCATCTAATTTATACTGACATTCAGTAGCCCAATGTATAACTTTCTAAAGTACATAACTGAAAAATAACTTTCAGTTAGTAAGCAACAGATTTCCAGTAACTCAAAAAACTGAAATAAGGTTTGCTACTTAAGTATATTTTACAAATACCACACAACATTTTTCTTCCTGAAACACTGTTTTCTCTTTGGTGCTGCTGAAATGAGAAAGAAATAACTAGGCCGAGTAGACCCATTCAGTGTTCTAACATTGCACACCAGGAGGGAAATGCAAGAGTCAAACCAATTTCTTTCACTCTTTCTGCTTCCCTTTACATTTCAGGACTAATACCAGTTTTAATGGATGCCAGTTGGACTTACGTCTTAGGAAAGGTTTGACCCAAAGTGAAAGTTCAGTTCACAAAAAAGTCATAGACCAGAACAAAATCCACATTAAAAGGCTCATGCAGTTCAGAAGTGTTTTTTTCTTCTTTTGTCTTTTATGACTGATTTATAATTTAAATAAAGACGGGAAAATGAGCCTGGAGCATGTAGATTTTCAGGATATAAAACAGAACCTACTTGTATTTCAAGTTAACTGCTGTGCTGCGAGGCATAGTTAACTGTTGTGCTATAAGGTCAGCCCCTAAGAGTGTTCATAAAGATCCATAAATAGTATCAATTAATGAATTGAGATAGACCAAATAGAAAATGTGACACTAGAAAATGTGTCATAGATTTTAGAAAACTTGAAGGTAAGAAAAACTCCTCTTAAGCTTGAAACAGTTGATGGCATTTACTAGTCCATCAGTGAAAAAAATGTATTTTTGTTGAGGAAATCAAAGGTGTAGTTCTCATGCCTTTGCATATCACACAGTGATTGCACCTCAGGAAGCATTATCTTCGCTGCTTTGGGTCATCCCAGTTTCGATCGGTGCTTCTTCTGCAACTTCACATTCTTTTCCCTGTTGTTTTTTGTGGAACTGACCAGCTCTGGAACTTTCTTTATTTAATTCTCCCTGGGGCCATCAACAGTGATTAAAGTAAACAGTGTGGGGTTTTTCCAATGTACATGCAAGCCAGAGAAAAGGCTTGTCCCTCATGGAGGCTGCTTCATGCCGAGCTGTGAGTACAAAGACACTCGAACAAGGATGGCTTTGGTAGTGCCTGACATTTCCCTCATTTTAAGGGAGTCTCTAGCTGGTTTAAAGGTAAACTGGCAGGAGAAACAAACTAACCACAAGAGAGATTATAAATCAGATTACAATTTAATAAAAATATTACAATAAATGCTATAGCACAAAGAGAAAATGGTTTAAACCCACAAAACCCAGAAGTGTAACCCAGAAGCACGCTGCAGCACAAACACAATGGGGTTTGTTAGCCACTGTGCTGAGCCCCACATGGTTCCCCGAGTACAAAGTTGGTACAGATGGTGGTCACAGCCTACTCGAGAGTGGTGGTCTCCTCCTGTTGAAATTCTGGTTCTCCTCTGGATCTTTTGAGTGGTCCCCCAAGTTCCAAACCCCCCAAGATTATACCCCTTCAGGTCCAGATGGGACCACCCAGTACTTCACCCAGGGTGGGAAATTACAAAATCGGTGATCTCACTCTGTGTGTCAGAGTATTTTGGAATCACTGATGGCCCATTAGCAGACATGACACCTCAAGCTGGGTGTGGAGGTGCAAACGACCCACACCCAGCTCACACCCTGAGGCGTCAGGTGTGCCCTGGGCAGCAACTGCAAATGGTCCATTGTTAACAGTTCTTGGGAAATGGCATAGAGGATTTAGAATACCCAGCTTCGGTCACACCGACACAGTGATAAACTGGTTCCAGCTTGCTGATCTAGGACATAGAACGATGGCACCCTGGACAAATAATCATCTCACCAGGTTTACCCCTGGAGAGTAAAGTGTGTTGAAAGCTGGTTTTAAGGTACAGCTAAGTGAAAAAAAATTGTACCTCAAGTGCTGTTCTAGAGATTAAGGACTGAAATTGGCTCAAAGGAGAGCTCTTGTAGCTGGATTTAAATTGAGGCAGTCTTGATCCTATACCAAAGTATGCTGGGACAGAGTATGCCAGGATGCTGCAGATAGTGTTCAGTCAGTTTTGTCATCCCATGTCACATTTTTTACCATGTGAAATTTGGCTGGATCTACCAGTTTTGTCATTAGATGGTTGCAGTCCACTGCTTCACTGAAGAATTCCCAAAAACCTTAATTCTTGGTTATATACCTGTACTGCCACTCCTTGTTTCACTTGTAATATGGCACAAACACCAACTACAAATCTAAATACCAGTACAGAAAGTTCACAGATTTGTTTTTTTATTTAGGTCATACCCTCCTACAAGTGCCCTCTAGGATGAGGATGTAGTTTTAAGAAAAACAGTCTGGGTGTGTTATGGAATGCACTTAAACATGGCAACAAATACCCTTTCTTTATTTTGTAGTGCCTGCTAGCATTGCTCTGATGGTTCTTCTTGCTTGGATTACATCCACTAAAACTTTCTGAACATACAATAATTTATGAAAATAATGCAATTTGCTGCAACAATAAGGTCATTGTTTTCATGCTGAACTCACAAATCATTCCCCTACACACTCCATGTTTCAAAATAACATTTAGCATATGCAAATATTTTGTGCTGTTCTGTTTTGGTATTATGCTTCTGTGTTCTCTGTTCTTAGAGCTTTTATTTATATGTGCTGTACTATCTCAGACTATACAGGTGAGCCACTATCTCAAAGTTTTGAAAGTTTTCCAAACAGATCCTTAGTCTTGAGAAAATTCATGTGCATCTTGTCTGAATAGGATTAATTTAGTCTTGCTCATCTTTGAATAATTCATGAGAAGTCTGTTTCATAATCCTAAGTATAAGCCAAATATATCAGCAGTCCTTTCACTAAAAGTACTGCCACATGACATCTGAGTTGGTAGATTCTTCAGTTTGCTTAAAGTCTTCTGTAGGAGAGACAGCTATGGCCTCAGTGCTGCTTTTATATCTGCACAGATACCTCCTTTCCTTCCAAGCCTGGCTAAAACTCTGAGAAACATAAAGTTATGTGCTCTCAGATATAATGATACACTATGGGGTTTTAATAATGAATTTTCCCCATCAGGCCTGCAGGGCAACTGTAAACCAAAAACATCGGGGGCTTAGAAATTCAATTCTAGGTCCAGGATCAGGGGGAAGAAGTTGCACCTTCCAAGTCTTTGACACACGTGCACACATCAAATGTTGAAAAGCCATTTTACTTTTCCACTGTGGTCTACTTTAAGTTTGTAATGTAAAATTTTACACGCATTTATAGATGTGAAAAATAGCATTTCATCTTCAAATAATGCTGCACTGATCGCATGTGCAGCAAACCTAACATATCATTCAATGATGACAAAAAGCATAGAGATTTACATTTAGCCCTTTTTATTTAGACACAAAGACTTGCATTGCTTTAAGGAATTGAATTTACCTTGTTTCTAACTTAATTGATCCAGATTTGAAACGTTATCAGAGAATGTCTGTGCAAAAACAAGTGTTCACACAGTGCTGAACCCTTCCAAACAGGGTTTCCAAAAAGAGAGGAAATTTACCAGAAAAGGGAAAAAGAGGAAGGGAGGGGAAGATATTTTTTTCTTTGAATCTTGGTGCCCTTACCCATTTTAAACAACTTAACTGTAATCGAAGAGCCAACCTTCAAAACCCCAGTGCATTTGCTTTTACAGTGCCTCTATTCCTCATCCTCAATTCTGTTTTGCAGTCAGGGCACCCTGCCAACAAGAGGAGGAGAGCTCAGCACACAGTTTCAGTGTTTAAACACGAAAATTCAGACCTTCATCTCTCAAACTTTGATCTACTGAAAAAAAGTCTACTGAATTTTGAGCAGATCATTTATAACAGGACCAGAAAAACAAACACACAGCTAGATACCAGGAGAAGACTCTTCTGCATGAAGGAAACAGCATTAGTACACAGGAATTTGATCACACAAGATACAAGAAAGAAATGAGACAGAAAAAGTGCTTCACTGTGACATTTCTTGGACTTTCTTGTGTGTCTTGATGTAGGTTTGAGGAATGGCTTACAAAAGAAGTTTTATGCTTGCAATAAGTTTAAACTGCCGAAATTTCTTCACTGTGCATTTGGAAACTGGACTTCTGTGTTCAAAATGTATCTTTAGAAACTGGGAAATCTTGTATATTTCCTGGCAGCAACGTCATCCTTTGTGTTGCTCCTGAATATATTTCTCCACATCTGGACATCATGACTGCAACCCCAGTGTGATAATTTAGTATTAGTGCCAGGAAAATGATCATGTCAGTGAATTTCTGTTTGTCAGCTTGTTTGGTTTTGCTAGTGTGCTGGATACTCAGCCTAGCTTCAGAGCCCCAACCAAAATAAACAAGTAAAACCAAAAATCACTATCCTGTGTACATATTGACCTTTTCTTGTTTGTGATACTGGCATTTGCCTTGTTGCTTTTGTGTATATAAAATGCAGGTATATGATCTTTTAATTAGTATTGTTAATTATGGCTTTGTTCTGTCATACAGTTGAGGAAAAATTAGAAAGAAAATGGAGCATTTTGTATGCACAACAACAATCTAAACATGTATCACCTTTACAGTTTATTGAAAGAGCAATAGGGAGCTCCACATCTGCTTAAAAAGGAGCTACCTGATCCAGTAGCAGAAAGCTCTCTTATGAAGCTGAAATAATTTAATCAGCTGTTCTTTCACTGAAATTAGTTAGCAACTAATTAAACATATAATCTAGAAGTGGTCTTTAATTTCCTGGTGTTCAGAAGACATGTTAGGACAAATCAAATTGTCTGCTCAGCCCAATTTACAGAAGGTTACTTATTAGGCACTGAATCAAACTCTGACAAAGTTCACTGCCACATACCATGCTGAAACAAGTAATGATAGGTCCTACACTATTGCTACCATTTTTATTTCTGTGTGTCCTAGTGTTTTAGAGAGAAATTAGTATGCATTTTTTCTCAGTGTTAGGGCCCTCAATTAATTTGCATAATGAAAATTTTCTAAGCTTTTAATATAGGTCAGACTAAAATCTTAATAGTGTAAACAACTATGATGCAGCTTTTAAGCTTCCCTTTAGGAGCTTCTCTTTTCCTAAGCCAAGAGCCCTGACTCAGTGCTGTAATTATAAACTTCAAAATCCAAAATTAGTAAGTGGTAAAGGTGAAAAAGGATAGAAGCATAACACACCCATGATTCATTATTCTTTTAATGAGATCCAGTATTGAATGGGAAAACTAACAAGCACTTCATACTTAGAGCTGACTTGACTATTTATACAAAATTCATAGAACGGGTAGTTTTCATTGGATGCACACCAAGCAGAGCTCCCAATCCGCGGGTGAAGATTCTCCCTCTTGCATTAATATGGAACACTGGTGGCTTCAGCTGAGGAGAGGCCTCTGCGAGATCTATGCAGAGTGATGAGTACAGACACACTGCAAGTGCAAGTGTTGGGTGTTCAGACAACATCAGTTAGCTTTGCTTGGGTTTCTGGCCAAGATCAAAGCAGCTACTTCATAGAAACAGTAAAAATTCTGTAAATTTGAAACTGAAATATTTTAATATTTTTTTCACTTAAGATAGCAGTTCTTTAGCAGTAAAAGAGAAGTATTCGGGCAAAAGGAAAATCACAGTTTTTTATTTATATATAACAATATATTCTGAGAAAAGTGGGTGGATGCGATGGAGGCCTTTTCCTAATGCAGAAATGAGATTTCCTAATCTGAACACCTATCTTCTTGCACAATAAACAGACTTTATTAAAACGACAAGGGCAATCCATTAATTTAATATTTTCTTTACTTGCTGCTTAACTGCATTCCTTTGCTTTTATCATGAGCAATAATTCCTCCTCACATACCCTCCCCTTCAGCCACAGAGTTTCCACATTGCTATTGAAGAACTTCAGTGCTGTTTAGCATGGAGCTAACATCAGATTAATCACCTTAAAATAATATTTTGCTAGAGTTCAATAATTGTAGTCAAAGGATGCTTTATTTGTATTTCAGATAGTAAATTACTGGTTTTTCCTTTTTATATTTGAAAAGAATTTTAAAAACCTAGGTTGAGAACAAGCTAAGCCCTTGTGTTGCTCAGAAGGTCTGAACTCTGCTTGAAAAAAAACCCCAACCCAACAATTCAAAATCTTCAAGACTCCAAGTCATACCTGTATTGTCAGAGCTGGATCTTAATACAGAGCAGAGAGCAAGAGGCAGCCCATAAAGGGGCCATTGTATGGGAAGCAGCAGTCTACAGTTAAGCATTTATGGAGGATTGACTGTTCTCTCAATTTTTTAATCAAGCTTTGTCTCGAAGACCTATGGTCAAATATCCAAGCAGCACCTTTCCTTTCAAGTGCATTCTTCACTTGATTCTCAGTGTAATACATCCTTCTTTATTGACAGTCCATGCTTTCTTTTAATAATTAGATCACCTTGTCTTCTTTCCCTTCACCACCCTCATTGCCTTGAACTGGGATGCTCTTTTAAGCTACCATACTGATTTCTAGTGCCAGTTTTATAAGAAATTTTCTCTTTCTCAGGATAAGCACTAATAACTAAATAGATCTACATTTTTAAAAGTTATATTTTTTGTGTCTTGCCAAATTACTAGCTTTTTTGAAGGCATCTTGGATCTTAAAAAAAAAAGGGAGATGCAATTACTGTTTTGCTTCTCTCCAAGCATTTTTTTTTCCTAAAGGAAAAATTTGAGAGAAAAAAATGTGATGAGAAAGATCTACCTTCCACAGCTTTTAAGGGCCTGATTACTCATTACTACAGCTTTTTCAAAAGGTTTGTTTGAAATTGATTTTCAAACTCTACAAATATCCTGTAAATCATGGGCAACTTTTTTATTTTGCCTAATTATACCACCTTGCTACTATCTGTATTGTTCTGAAACCACCAATTTCCATAAAGAACAAACAGTACCTTCTCAGTTAATGCAATTCTGTTTAATTTGTCTTTAACTATAAACAGAGCAGGGAAAGCAAAATTTCAATCACTCTTTTAAAGAATAGTGTGAAGGTTTAGGAACAGTATGCTCCAGTTTTAGTGCTCCCACTAAAACCACACACTGCTGACCCCAGTTCTCCCAGCACTCTTCCCCCTTGTAGTGGGATGGAGAGGAGGATTGGAGGCACAAAAGGCAAAAATCATGGGTTGTGATAAAAGCAGCTTACTGGAAACATCAATGAGATAAGAAAATGAACAGTAACAGCAACAATATTAATAACAAATATGTACTAAAGGGGGAGTGATCCATAGGCAAAAATGCTTACTGCGGAATTCCTATCCTTGACTTGACCTTAGCCACACCACCCTGACCATTCCCTCCAGCTCGGAATCAGCACTACCCAACTTGCGCCTTCTAGCTCAGAATCAGCATTACCCAACCACTTCCTCTGGCTCAGAACCAGCATTACCACCTGCTCCTGTCATCACACTTACTCCACTGGAAGGAACCCCTTCTCCCTGGAAGAGACTCCATTACCCCTGCCCATGGCAATGATGTGAGGTGGTGCAGAACAACCTTTTGGTCCTGGCCATACCCCCTTCTGGCTACTGCAGAAATTAACCCTGTCCTGGCTGGCATCAGGACAGAGAGCCTTTTAAAAGTGCCAATAGACAGGGTCCACTAAACACCATATGATGCATCCACAATTATAGCAGACTGTAAGCCCAGGGCTACTGACTATCATTAGCCGGCTCAAAATGCTTCATTCTCCACTTTTGTTGTTATCTTCAACTTTGATTTAAATTTTGTCAAGCAGTATGTGTTTAGTTTCAGCATCAAGAAACCTTAATGAAAAAAATGAATTATATTAAGGAGATATACAATGGTCAATGACAGGATCCAAGGGAATGGCCTGAAGGTTTGTCAGGGGATGTTTAGGTTTGATATTGAAAAAGTTCTTCACCCAGAGAGTCACTGAGCACTACAACAGACTCCCCAGGGAAGTGGTCACAGCACCAAGTCTGACAGGTTCAAAAAGTGTTTGAACAATGCTCTCAGGCACATGGTGTGACTCTTGGGGATGGCCCTGAGCAGGGCTGGGAGTTGGCATTGATGATCCTTGTGGGTCCCTTCCAACTCAGCATACTCAGTGATTCTGTGATTCTGTAATTGATAGTCTTCATAAAGTTTGCAAAGAAAGCATGAAAGAATTTGGAAGAGTTCATCTGCAGCATGATTATCATGGGCCAGGTTCCCTACCTCACGAGCAAATTGTGCCTGGAAACTGGTATTACTCAGTTAACACAGCTTTGTTTAAAAACCTCCCCTTGGCGCCTGCAATCCCCATGAACAGGGACTTTCAAACAGGGAAAGAGGATGTTTAAGCATATGCTTAACTTCATCCTAGTCAGCAAAATACTTGAGCACATGCTGTACTTTATTTTCTTTTTAAAGTGGCCTCTTTCACACAAACTTTGAGTGAGTCCTTAACTTCTTTTTCAGAAAGCATAGACCTTTAGAAGTGGTTTTGTATCACCAAGTTCAGCTGAAACAGAAACAAGGTTATTACTTGTGTCAGTCTCTCCTGCAAGTGAAAAATGTCCTGAAAAAAACAACATACCTGAACTTTTTTTACCAGGAGAAAGGTTTGCAGGAGATAATGGCTTTTTCTAGACCAGCTATCACTGCAGGAGAAAAATGGACAAGCTTCTCAGGATGTAAGCCCTTCTTCAATACTGAAATAGAAGTCTTTAAAAGTACAAGGAGTTTTTCAATTGAGTATTATTAAGTCAAGTATTTAGACAGTCTGACAGGTCTTGTAATACCTTGGGAGTCCTGGAGTGTTCTATGTACTTGGCAGTTTTGTGTGTGCAGCAGCAGCTGCTGCAGTCCACCTCTCTGACACTACTGGAACAGGTTCTGCAGTGCCTTTTTTTGTTGTTTTGTTTGGGGTTCCCCCCCCCGCCCCTACTGGAAAGATAGCTTTTATGCATTACCTTGAACATTTTATAACTATTTTATGAAGCTATACATTGGTCCAACCTGTGTGCATTCATATAGGAACTCATTCCTCCTTGCCTCTCTTGAAAAAATGAGTCTTGAGGGGAACGTGCAACCACATGTCAACATGGTCTCCCTAAGAGAGGCAAGCCATCAACGTGGACCAGAAATTTTAGAAAGATTTTACTAATTTCACAACTTAAAATGCAACCCTTATCTGATTCAGCTAAAGGGAAAAAGGAATAACCTGGAGGATGTTTGTTCCTGAGTAAAGCAAAGACAGCTATTGGTTGAACCCTACTCATTTGGATGATTCAAATTAAGCACCAGACATTCAGGCCTTGAGGTTCACATCTCATTTACAGAAACAGAGACAGTAACCATTCTGAGAGCTTGCATTCAATGCTACTTCTATCGCTTCAAGTATGCGTTCATAGCAGCTTTTCTACTTGTAAAGTGAGAGAAATAGCTCAAAGATAGGATTTTGAAGACAAGAATAGAAGTTGTTAATTCAGTTACATTTGTTTACATCTCTTAAATAAATAAAAATTTAATTCTGGTGGCTTAGTAGTTGATTTAAATTGTTAAAATACTTCAAAAACATGCTGTGTGTATGAAAATTGTAATTACAGTCCTATCCTAAACAATATGATTAGAAACAATCTCTGTTTGCCTAATATTGACAGACTCTCTTTGAAGACCAACAATATGTTTGTATGGTGTAGTTTGGATGAGAGTCTGATAAGAGTCCATTTTTAGTTATTAGTTCTAACAGAAGTGACATGTTTTGCAGTTTGCCTGTTGTTGAAACTCTTTGTATAAAGATCAAACAAAAAAATTCCAGAGTGGGGCAGGTGGAACAAGTGCCAAACACAGAAGTGATGTGACCAAGGACTGCACAGCTCCATTTTTTGCTGACAAGACCTTGTGTGGAATTAGGGATGTACAGATACCTTGTAACTTGGGAAAGGAAATAAGGACACAAAAGGTAAGAAATCAGGTTCTCAGAGGAGGAGGTAAACATAATATGTAGGGTTTCTTTGTATCTATTTTTTGCCTACCATTGTGTGGCCTGATACATTGAATTTTCTGGCAGTTTTTCCTTTTTTTTATTTTCATCTTATTATTACACTTGAACTTAATGGTGCTCATCCCATAACAGCAGTGTCTCAAAGGAACATACCTACACATTAGGACACTATTTGGTCTTTTGTTGTGACTTTAAGAACAACAATGTTCTCCCTAACGTCTCTAAATCTAAGTCCTCTTTCAGAGAAGCAGCAAATGTGACAAGATAGGCTTGGGATTCAGTGTGTAATTCAGCCGGTTTCATCCATAGCTCTGGCAAGAGGACAACTGCGCTTTAGTTATCTCTATGAAGACCAAGGGTGATAATACACAGAAGAACCTGAGTGCGAGCACTGCTTACAACAAAAGCATCACAGAAGGTCCCTTGAGACAGAGCTGCACAAGTCCCATAACAGTCTGCAACTAGCATTTAGGAGGGGAATGTTGCAAAGGACGAGTCAGTCAGTCTTGTCGGTGCCAAAACAAGTTTTTTCCTGGAGATGGCTTGCTTTCTCAGGTGGTCTGCTTCCAAGTTAATGCCTCTTAAGGGAACTACGAAGAAGCACTACCTTCTTAAACTAAATGTGGAAAGATTAATGTGTATGAATGAAAGCAAATATATTCCAGAAGCATAGTACACATATTAAACCATTTTGGATGTATAGTAGCTTACTTGTCATTAAAATCATGCAAGAAAGGCAAGTTATATACCACCAGATTTCACTGAGGTAGTTTCTAAACTTCCAAGTCATCTGTGAAACAATATAATATTACCATCTGCGTAATGCTTTGCAGAGCCAACAGTGAGCCCTCTCAAAGTTTCTTGCCTTGATGCAGATACTTCCTAAGAGCACATGGAAGATGAAAACAGGAGTGCAGTATCTCCTTTGCATCAGGAGTTTGTTGAGACTTTGGGACACTTTTCTTTCCTATACAGTTTGCAGTGGCATCACTACTGACAGTAATCACTTTCAGTTGCCCAAACAGGCTCTGTACTTCAGCTGACAAATAGAAAGAAAAAAAAAAATTAGTTCTCTGATCAAAAAGCCCTGAAATGAAGAAACAATAAAAAAGCCTGCAACTGGCCTGTCTTTTTTCATCTAGCATCCATTTAGCATATCTAAAAAGCCAAACTTAAAAAAAATAACATGATGAAGGAAGTCCTGTGTTGTGGTTTAGGAATGCTATTCCCCAATTTAGTGTTCCCACTGAAACTACTCCAAATCAAGTGCCACTCACTCACTTCCTTTCCCCTTCCTCTTGCAGCAAGCTGGAGAAGAGAATTGGAGGAACAAAAGGTAAAGCTCATGGGTTGAGATAAGAACAATTTACTGGAAACAGCAATGAGATAAGAAAACAAACAGTAACAGCAACAGTATTAATAGGAAAAGTGTTCAAGAGAAGCAAGTGATTCATTCCCATGTCAGTGCTGACCACTGCACCCTGTAGAGCTTGACCATACCTGCGTTCTGTCATACTGCCCCATCCAAGAAGGGATTCTGTAAGCATAGAATTTTTTTATATATATAATTTTTAAAGGAGGAGAGAATTTATGCTGCTCAAGGAAGATTTGCTGCCTGGGAAAAAAATTTTCCCATCTACAGTTTCGTGGTTTTTCCTCCCTCTTGCCTTACAGGGAGGTTAACTCCCTGAAAAGATAAAGTTCTTACAGACAACCTTGGAAGCCCTGCCATAGGGGCCAAGTAAGCCATTAAAAGGGCCCCAAGAGAAAAAAGCATTGCATTTTTCCATGTCTGGTGTTTAGTGCCATAAAGTTAGTGCTCTTGGCATTTGGAAATACATTTTCCTAAATCCTTCTGCTGCCTGGTATCTGGAGTACCTACGTGAAATTTTTCAACACAGACCCTCTCCCCTATTCCCAGAAAATGACATGAGGTAGTATAGACTAATCTCCAGGTTCTGACCATGTTCCCTGCTAGATATTGCAAAAATTAACCATGTCTTGGCTGGAATGAGGACAATCTGTCTTATTATTCTGTATTTCTATGCCATCAAAAGAATGGTTCAGAATGCAGAAGAGACTAATCCTGCCATACTCTGTGCCTCCCTCTGACCACTATTACATGACAAGCTGGTAAGAGTTGTTGTGGGTTGACCTTCTCTGGCTGCCAGCCCCCCTCACTTTCACTTTTGTCACCCATAATGGGGAGATAAGATGAAAAAGCTCTTAGGTCAAGATTAGGATAGAGAGATTACAGTTACCACCATAGGCAAAATAAATTGAGAAAAATTAACTTTATTGCCAAATTGATTCAGACAGTGAGAAACCAAGACAGATTAAAATACCAAACTCCACCTACTGCATGCCTGCACTTCCTTCAGGGGTCATTCACCAGCTCCACCACAGTCTTCCATGAACTGCCGGTAAATCTCAGCTATAACATCTACAGTATCTATCTGAAGCACCTCCTCCTCCTCTCTGCCCCTGACCTGCCCCTTTCTTCCCCCTCTCCCCTTTGGGGCCCTCAGGGCTGTCTCTCACACTGCTTCTCTCATCCCTCACCATTGCCCCCTCCCCTATTACAGCTGTCCCTGAGGCAGCACCATCATGGCCATGGGGCTCAGCCATGCCT
This sequence comes from Sakesphorus luctuosus, assembly GCA_013396695.1. NCBI lineage: Eukaryota > Metazoa > Chordata > Aves > Passeriformes > Thamnophilidae > Sakesphorus > Sakesphorus luctuosus. The sequence goes on along the minus strand of VWZD01007928.1, from coordinate 16,116 downwards.
GGCAGTTGGTCTGTTGTAGCTGGTGGAACTGGGTGTGACCAACATGGGTCAGCCCTGGCTGATCCTCACAGAGACCACCCCAGCAACTCCTGCCACTGCCTTGGCACCTATACCCCATACACTGCACTATTCAGTTTTTGTGTTGATGTAAAAGTAGAAAGCGCTGGTATTTCTAAGTTTTATTCTGAACTAAGAATGAAATTATTGCATTGGACTGGGCAACCTGCTGTAAGCAGGAGTAGCTCCACTGAAGCCTTAACTTCCATTGAAGGGTTTGTAAACATAGTGGTACTTTGCTTTGTGCTGTTTCTGTCTTAAGCCAAGTAAAGGTAAGGTGATTGTCTTTACATATATCCATACAGTTAGGTAACATCTTCACACAGGTGAGACTATCATGTGTATGACTGTCATGCCCATTATCCTATATTCTGCCAACAGAGATAGTTCATGTGTTCAGGTAACTGAGATAAAGCTTTTAGTGCATGAAGGCTGTGTTTGAATCCAACAGTGTATTTTAATCTTTTATAAGACTAAAATACTATAAAACACTATAAAACACTAGTAGTAAGTTTTCAAAGGCATTTTGAATCCAGAAGAGTTAAATATACAGGTACTATCTGTTACATTAAATGTCTTTTATACACTTGCCAGCAAGTGTGAAACAGTAACTTAAATGAGTCACTACTAATGCTCTTAAGTCGACCTTTTTATGTCTCAAGGCTGAGACATTCTTTTTAATATCTTTTAAAATAGTTTTTACTCTTTGCACCCAGCTCTATTCTTCCTCTATGTCCAACAACAGGCAGTCCTGGATCCCATACATAGAATGCAGGAGAGTCTATGGGAGCAGAAGTCAACCTGGTACTTGGTAAGTAGCTATTCAAAGCAATTTAATGGAATAAAGGGTTCAATAAATTTTCATAAGACTATTGCAAAATTCTCCTTATTTACTTAAGTATTCTCAATTCTTTATAGTGAATATTTTCAAATTAAAGTGCTAAGTCACATATCTGATATATGTCATAGCGTTCCTTGGCACTATTTTGAAGGTTGCAAGTCTTTATCCTGAAATAGAATAATTCAGAATTTTTATGTTTGATGGCAAGACCAATAAAAACATTTTCAAATAACTGAATAAATTACATCTTACTTAGACGATGAATATGCATTTTGAAATTTAATAACAAAAGCTCTTCTAGAAGGTTACAGATGAAATACCAGTGGAAAAGTGTGAGACAGCAACCTTTAGTCCAGCACCCTGGGAAACACAAATGAAGAACTTGCACTTTTCCAAAATAATTAAAGGAGGTAAAAGTAATGAGCAGGCTTAAACTTAAAATCTTGACATCCCCAGGCAAACTAATACATGTTATACTGAAATGTAATTTTATTAGCATATTACAAATAACAGGGGTCTATTTAAATTGAGTAAAATAAAATCCCTCTAGCAGTAATGCTGGATTTATGTCTTAAAATTTTGTTAAAACTTTTGAAGCAGACAGACAGCACAAGCCTACATAGTTGATGGCAGACATGAATTATTGAGGAGTTTCTACTATGGACTCTTAGCAACTCTTTAAATGAATCATTTTTCACATAAGCATGAAATTATTTTGAGAAATTCACGACCTTTACAAGATGCTGTGGCAAGCACCATAAAAAGATTCAAAGGTTTAGACTGGTAGTGGGTGAATCCATCAGTAACTACTGCGTATTTTGATCCAAACACAACCTCTCATTCATAAAGGGCTAATATTATCAGCTGTTTAAAGTTGAGGAAACAAATCCTTACATTAACTAGTCTCAATATGCTTCATTTATATGAATAATTTATTAAAAATTGAGTACTAGTCAGGACAGAAGATATGACACTGAAATAAGTAGACCTTCAGTCTGACCCAGTATTGAGTTTTCATTTTTGTTTACATGATTTTCTTTTCTCCACCCTTTTCTCCTCTGCATCATTTTTTCATCTCCTTTTGCAATTCTGTTTGGTTTAAGGTTATGTAAAATATTTTCATCGCTGATTCACATTAGTTATCATTTGAGTGCATGTAGTGGTTTTAGCTAGGCTTCAAATTAGCAGGCTCAGAGAATCTATGTGGATTGGTAGAAACAGCTACCACCTGACTGGGTAACCAAGGAAGTATTTCATACCAGATGACGCAAATTTAAGATGTGGAGCAGCAGTGGGAGGTGTTAGTTCAGTTCCACCATGGTTGAGGTACAGAGAAGACGTGCTGCCGTTATTCTGCCCTGTTAGGCCTCGCTCCTGCTGTTGCCGCTCCTTGCCTTTTGTTTGAGTTCAGGGAAGTAGAAATATTTTGTTGTTACTCTTTCTGTTTCTTGCTAGGTGTCTTTTAGAGTGCTTATGAATCTAGAGTAATACATTTTGTATTAACTGGGGAGTGGGAGGTTATTGTTATATGTAACTTGTGTAAGTGTGTGTGTTATATTGTAGTTTTAATTTTCTCTTTTCTGTATAAATACATATAGTTAGTTTCAGCATAAACCTAAGTTTGGATTTTTTTCTCTCTCCCTCTTCTTCCCTTTTCACTCTGTCTTGGACAGTTGGCATGTTGCCAGCTCAACCCGAGACAGTGCATAATCCTGTTACGGTCCACAAAGTCTTCAGAGAACACAGACTCTCCAAGAGCAAAGCTATTTCCTTGATGTCACTGCACTGGAAAGAGGAAAGTGGCCAATACATCAGTTTAAGCTACCTCCTAAAATCAGGAAGCTTTGCTTCCAAGTGTTTCTATGTTTTCTGTCCAGCTAACACACAAGAACACTAGGCAGTGCTGAAGTCCTGAATATTTTCTTTTCAAGTAAACCATGCCTCTTTAAACCAGCCGAACGCTTTTCTCCTATTGATAAGTACTGGAGCTATATATAGGAATGCCTTTAACAGGCTGCAGATAATAAGAATTCCAATGATATATTCAGTAGAAATAATAATATGAATAATCATCACAGAATTTTAAAGTCAGTGGATTCATTGCATGTCCTGAGTAGCCAAGATTCCCAGGAGACCCAAGTTAAGCTTACAAGGGGAACATAAATTACAAGTAGAGTAAAGGCAAAGCCATTAGACTGAGATTTCAAGAATTTGTTCTCTATGTTTTTCTTTTTAAAGGATTAATCAGACAAGATCAGCTTTAACACAGCTATCCTAAAGACTGTGTTACAGATCATGTAGCCTCACAGAAGTTAATCTGGTGATATTACTCAGGAGTAAAAAATATCTGTTCTACACCTTCTTTTACCTATGACTGTTGCTAAAATACAATCTGAAATTTTTGGACCAACATATTCCAAAATATTTAATTTTTTTTAAAATTAAATAAGTGATTTTTTAATATCTAAGGAAAAAACCCACCTGTTTGTGACTTCAAAATTGTCTCACTGTCATACTATATTCAGTTGCAGTTAGTTGCTTCTGGGTTTTGTTAGTCATTAAAAAACAGCCTAAGTCTCAAACTGCAGGTTTTACACTGTTTTGAAAGATATGCTGTGCTTCAGTTAGCTTTTCCTTCTGCTAAAATGTGGCCAGTTTCAGCTTTCTACACCTCTAAAAAACTATCTCTAAAAAACTCTGCCTGTTTGTCTTGTTTATCTAAGGGATGGATTAGAGATTAAAGTTATGACTTATTTTTTTAAATATCTATGGAAAAAGAGAGAAATATGAACTAGATTCACTTGGTCTCATTCTAACTTCTGTCACAGTTTCATTGAGATGAGCCTCATTACACACACAGTTAAGGGGTAGCCCAATTCACCACTCTATATAAAGCTTATTAATCAGCCATGTACATCAGAAGAGAGTTTTGAGAAACTTCATTGCAACTACCAGTAACAACCCTACAACTCATCTTTCAAACTTGAGTATAACTTCCCACCTCAGTTTCCCTGGTCAGGGCACAGTTATAGAGATAAAAAATATTTTTATGTTGGCTTTTTAAAATGTTTAAACCTTAAAAAAGGCTTTCTGTTGTTATTTTTTTTGCATATGAGACAGGCTTGAAAATGGTGTTTTGACCCATGCCCTCTCAAGAAAGAGTTGTTGTCATTATAAGGTATGATTGTCTCCTCAAGAGTCAGGAGACATGCAAAGACCTAGTCAGGGCTGCATTGAGCTGTGCCACTACAGCGCTGCCTATTCTGGCAGAAGATGCTGTCCTACCCATGTGTCCTGCTCGGCAGTAACAGATGTTCTCCCAGTTTGGTTTGGTCTCTCACTTGAACACCATCTCTAACCCAGCCAAATCAAGTGAAGGTACAGCCTCCCATGATATTTTACCATTTATCTGTGTGGGGTGATGAGCTGATAAGGCCTGATGGGTTGAGGGAAATGCCTCAGCCCCCCTTGGAGAGATGCTCCAAGCAGAGGACAAAGGCTTTAAGATTAACAAAGGATGGAGTGTTAAGACATAGCACCCTTCTTTTGCATATCTTTGAGAGACCACCTCACCTCAGCGCATCTGCATCACCCCCCCCTACAGATTGACTATTGGTCACACAGACACTTGGAGAAAAAAAAAGATATAAAAGAAGTGCAGTTTAATTGCAATTTGGGGAGAAAAACTTTTCCACCTCTGGAAGGGCAACCTGAGAGCTACCCTGTCTCCCCCATTCCATCAATATTGCAGGGGTAAGCCACGGAATTCTTACTTTATTTTTTCTTATACCTTACTAATTGTAATTTGCTATAGCTCATTGGGTATATGGGTGTTAATGGCAAGTGACTATATTTTTCCTGTTGCTTTTCTTTTGGGTCGAGTGTGTTTACTGGTGGTGTTGAACTGTTGTGTTTATTCTTCTGTTAGTTAAGTTTGCTATGGGAATGTTATACTGTTGGGGTGGCCCTTGAGATGTGTGTGGTGCTGATGTCTTTGGGGGGCATTTTGTAAAATCCTGCAGCTAAATGTTATCACTGACTAAGTAACCCATATTAGTTATTGTCACATATTTGTATTAATAAATGTTATTTCGGGAGCTGTTGTGAGAAAGGTTCTTTCTCTTATTGCTATTAAGTGTGGTTCTCATAGGGAAGTCAGAAATCTTTACAGCCTGTGTTCTGTCCTTGTTCAGCAGGCAGTGCTGGGTTTATAAAGTTTTGATTACTCCGAGGACACTTACAGCTATTCCTCCCTGGCTGAAGTGGGGCTTCATGTCAGAAGTCAAAATCCCTTCCAACCTGTGTGCTGTCAGTTAAAAGGACAGACAGCATTGGGGTACATAAGGATTTGATTGTCTGGAAGCGCTTACAGCTAGTAACTTTTAATTAATACAGTTAAGATTAGAAATCTTTGTATTTCTGTCTCCCTCCTCCCTTTCATGTGACAATCTGACCAGTGGCAATAGCCTTCATATAAGAAGTGAAAAAAGAGACCAAATTTCTGTATTTTGACCTCTGCAGTTCACAGTTAGATAGTTCAGCAGGACCCATCCTCATTTGTGATGCAAATGATCTATTTTGTGGTTTTGATTGCAACCGTTACAGTGAGGACAATCAGCTTTTAGCAAAGGAGTGCAGGGGTCAGAAATTACTCAAATAGGCAAGTTATCTGGAGCAATAATTTCAAGAGGAGTGAACTACGCAATTACAGAAGTGGAGAGGTTACTAAACTGGGAGGAGCTGGTAACTCCCTCTGAGACAGACACTGCAGAGAGACCTTGATAAATTAGAGTCCTGGGCAATCACCAGCCATATGAAGCTAAATAAAGACAAATTACAGGTTCTGCACCTGCAACAGGGTAACCTTGGCATGTATATACAGACTAGGGAACAGGATGCTACAGAACAGATTCATAGAAAGGGACCTGGAGGTCCTGGTCAATGGCAAGTTGAATAGGAGTCAGCAGTGTCCTGGCAGCCAGGAGGAACAACCATGTCCTGGGGTGCATCAGGCAATGCATCATCAGCTGATTGATAGAGGTGATTGTCCCTCACTGCTCTGCACTGGTGAAACCTCACCTTGAATATTATGGCATTTTTCGGCACCAAAATATCAGAAGAATATAAAGCTATTGGTGAAAGTCCAAGGGATAACTATGAAGACAGCCTCAAGGGGAAGTTGTATGAGGGGTGGCTGAGGGCACTTGGAGTTCAGCCTGGAGAAGAGGAGATTGAGGGGCAGAGAAGACCGAGAATTCTACAGCTTCTTTACAGGATTAAGAGCAGGGTCAGGCACTGATTTCTTCTCTGTGATGACCTGTGACAGGAACCAAGGCAACAGCATGAAGCTGGGGGATATTAGGAAAATTTCTTGCCCCATGTCTTGGGTTGAGCTGGCAAAATGCCAACTGCCCAAAGAACAGAGTTAGCATCTGGCTGAGAAAAGGGAGAAGGGGGGGAAAAAACTTTCAAACTAGTTTTATGCTGAAACTAACTATATGTATTTATATAGAAAAGAGAAAACTGCAATATAACACATACACTTACACAAGTTACATATAACAAGAACTTCCCACTCCCCAATTAATACAAAGTGTATTACTCTAGATTCATAAGCACTTTAAAAGACAGCATGAAAGAGTAACAACAAAATGTTTCTACTTCCCTGAATTCAAACAAAATGCAAGCAGCGGCAGCAGGAACAACAGGGCTTACTCTAGCAAGACAGGAGCTGCACTATGTCCTGTCTGTACCTCAGCCAAAATGGAACTGACCAAGCCACTCCCACACACTGGATTTTACCCCTTTTGAGATGATGTCGTAATATGGTATGGAATAAAATATTATTGGCTAGAAGAAGTCAGCTGTTAGCTAGCCCAGCTCATCTCAAGTCAGCTGACAATCCCAGGCCTGGTCTGAACTTTAAAGCCTAAATTTAGGCCTACTCAGCTAAACCCATAACACCCGAAAGAGTGGTTGGGCACTTGAACAGGCTGCCCAGAGAAGTGGTCACAGTAACAAGCCTGACAGAGCTCAGAAAGTTTTTGGACAGCACTCTCAGACACTTGGTGGGATTCTTGGGGCTGTTCTGTAGGACCAGGAGTTGGACTTCAATGGTCCTGGTGGGCCCCTTCCAACTCAGGGTATTCTATGGTTCTGTGATTTTATGATTCTCCGTTTTGGCAGTAGCCTCCCTGAAACTGAATTAGGGGGAATTCCTGTTGTTGTATAGAGCTTTACGTACAAAATTAATGTTTTTAATTCTTGTATACATGTTTATACAAAATACATGACACTGCCCTGACCACCATGACCATGGTTTGTGTTGATATTGTTTTGAGTGAAGCAGCGTGAAGAAGTACATATTTCTAGTATCAGCTCCCATCTGGCACAAGAGCTGAATATTTAGGCTGTGATCTTGCTTCATCTACAAAATTGATATATTTAAAAGAATTATCCTTTTAGAGAAGTAGGCAACAAAATCGTAAATCTTCCCTTGTAGAGAAAGTTACATGCCTGCGGAAGACTATGTGACCTCTCTTTCTGCCATGATGTATCCCATGTTTGGTCAAAACACCTACTTTGAATGAATGCCTGTATGCAATAGCTTTTCCCCCCAGCCTATTTCTTGAACATTTTGACAGGATACTATTTTTTTTTCTCAATCCACAAGATTTTAGGGTGGGAAAGGGAGCAGAGGTGATGATGTGATTTTGCTTGAAATTTCAGATCATCTTTAATATTGATGAATTTGACAGGAAAGTTATATGACAGCAAATATAACGCATTGCATATTTTTCCGCTCGTTTTGTATGAATTATATAAACATAATACACACTTTTAAGTCTGCTCTTCCATGTTTGACTGCCAATTCCAGGTCTGAACAAGTATACTGCTGTGGAATTCAATGGTGTTTTATTTTTATAATCAATTTTTATATGGCTTTTTTACTGTAACTTTTCACAAGAAGAAAACTATTTCTTTTGTGCTAGCAAAGGTGTTTCTGCAAACACTGAACTATTTGACAGACTGTCCTAGTTCAGCAAGCCAGGATAGTTTATCACTGTGTGACCAGAGCTGTGTATTCTAAACCCTCTATACCATCTCCCAAGACTGTTAACAAGGGATCATTTGCAGTAGCTCCCGAGGGCACATCTGACCTCTCAGGATGTAAGCTGGGTGTGAAAGACTGTGAGATAAGAGCTGTGATAACTCCCTTCCAGGAGTCATTGGCACCTCCACACCCAGCCTGAGGTGTCATGTCTACTAATGGGCCATCAATGATTCCAAAATACACGATGACTCACAGAGTGAGATCACTCATTGTGTAATTCCCCGCCCTGAGGCAGGTACTGGGCAGTCCCACCTGGACCTGAAGGAATATAATCTTGGGGTGTTTGGGACTTGAGGAAATTAGCAGATCCAGAGGAGGACCAGAACCTCGACAGGAGACCACCTCTCTTAACCAGACTGCAACCGTCATTTGCATCAACAGGTTTATCACTTCTTTTTACTTTGGATTCAGGGGAACCATGTGGATTTCAGCACAGGGGCTAGCAAACACCATTGTGGTTTGTGCCCCAGGGTGCTGGGTTACACTTCTGGGTTTTGTGGGTTAAAACCATTTTGTCTTTGTGCTATTGCATTTATTGTAATATTTTTATTAAATTGTAATGCTGACTTATAATCTCCCTTGTAGTGAGTTCATTTCTCCTGCCAGTTTGCCTTTAAACCAGCACACAGACCTTGGACTTCCAAACTTTTAATCCACTAAAACCCAGTAGCATTGTGTGCACATCTGCTATTGTAAATTATAATAATATTTATAAATACTAAATGCTTTCTTCTTCTCCCACAAATTTGAATGAAGGGCACAGAAAAACCAATGACCACTGCACACATAAGTAGATCAGCTGCCTCATGAGTCTAGAAATTACCGAAAAGGTATAACTTCATTTTCTCTTGCTGCTTTTGGTCTTTGTAATAAGAAAACTATTTCTCATTGACAAGGTTCTATGACAACATATGGCAGATGCTACTAACACATTTTTCAGGAAAATAGTCCCCTCTTAAACAGTGATATTTTCATGTGAGTATAAAGGACATTGGATTAGTTTATGCACAAATGTAATGCATGTATATGCAATGTTTGGCTGTGCAGACTCTATTGGTTAAAAACATTTCTGTTGTTTTACTGCAATATGAGCTTCATTGTTGATGCTGACATAATTATATAAAATGTGAGAAACAAAAAATATTGTGAAAGTGAATACTGGTGTTTACTTTACTTACAATGATCCTTGAGAACCTAGCTTCTTGACTAGTCGTGGATGGTGTTTTCCGTTGGGGAAGGAGTGCGTTGCGAGAGGGTTTTTCGTGCCCTCGCTGCCACCTCGACACAACCCCGGGTTCGGGCTTCTAGTCGCACATGCGTATTCTCATAGAGATAGGGCCGTGCGCTAAATAAATAAATAAATAAAGGGAATGTTCAACTTTATTAGGGAATTAGCAGGTTAATATAACTTTTTGGAGGGGACACGCGAACATCAACAAGTGCTGATAGGCTGAAGGGTTCTGTCCACGTGACAGCAGGCTGTGCTCATTGGTGGAGAGAAGGTGTCCACAAGGCAGGCAGCATTGGGCTGGCACCACCGAGGCTGTGCTTTTCCTGGGCTTCGAGGTTGTTTACCTGCCTCATGGCTGGCTCAAGGTTGCTGTGACCTTGGCCAGCCTGTCAGCTCCTGGATGGTGTGTTGTGCATAGAGGCTTAAGTCCAAACCTCCCCCTACAGTTTTCTATTCCATAACTGGACATAGTGACACCACATTCTGATGGTAGCACACTGAAGGAGACTGAGAAAATCCATCATGTTTAAAACAGCTTTGCTCTGACTCACACATACAGACACAGTACATTTTCTCCTTCCGTGCATTGGTGATAACTGCCTTTTAACCTCTTGGCATTCAGTCAGAGTAGGTCCTTAGTTGATCATTTATAATTTATGACATACCCGTGCTGGTTTTCCTATTTTTTTCCAGAATAACCATATATAGAATGAGTAATAAATAATTTATAAAGACAGATTTATTATGGGTGATATAAATAGGAGTGTCTATATCTGCATTTGTAGTTGTAATGATCTCAATCCTATGACTAGTAAGAAGCTCAATGTGGAAGTAAAAATCACAGAATCATGGAATCATAGAATTGTTTGGGTTGGGAGATGCCTCAAAGACCATTTCATTCCAATCCATCTGCCTTGAGCAGGGACACATCCCACTAGACCAGGTTGCTCAATGCCCCATCCAACTTGGCCTTGAAGACTGGCCAAATGTTTGAATACAAAATGTTTTTATTCTTTCCTCCCAGCAAACAAGAAAGAAAAAAATACACACCAAACCTGGAACATACTTCTTATGCATAAAGAGGACAAATTGATTTTTCATCAGTAAACTTACCATTTCTGAAAGTCTGACCATTCTACTGCTGTTATATTTGTCTACCACATAACATAACTCAACGGAAAATTCTTACTAGAATACATTTTGAAGCTATAATTTTTATCACGTCAACATTACAGAATTTGTTTAAACAAAGCAAGCTGGAGTTCTTTAAGTTTTTCGCAAATAGAAGATACCAAATTAGCTAGATGTAAAGGACTAGAATCACCAGCATTGTGGATGGAGGAATCCATTATACCATGGTATCAGACTCACCGTAAGGGTAAAGCTGCTGTTAAAATAGAAGAGGCAAACTAAATGTCCATAGACAACAGATATAATCCTTTACCTCCATGACTGTGGCAGCAATACTACTGGCCAGAAATCGCACATGTGAGATATATTAATAAAAGAAATCCTTTGTTGATGATTTGAGCTCACATATTAATTAGGAGCAAGTGAACTGATGAGGTGAATGAAGTACCCCTAAAACTATGGTACAAACCCATGACAGAGTAACCATGTGAATTGCTACTCCTCTCTGTAAGAAAGAACATCTGGAGATGGATGGAAGGTGCTCAGAATATAGAAATCTAGCATAAAGGTGGACGTTACATAGCATTGTTTGCTCAAAGATGAAAAAATAGGGACAATTACATACTGATAGAGAACAGAGCATAGTATGTGGGCTGGCTTAAAGGTAAACCAGCAGGAGAAATGAACTCAATTCAAAAAGAGATTACAAGTCAGAGTTACAATTTAATAAAAATATTACAATAAATGCAATGATTCAAAGAGAAATTGGTTTTAAACCACAATAATCAGAAGTATAGCCCAGCATCCTGGGGAACAAACAGAATGATGTTCGTTAGCCCCTGTGCTGAGTGCCACATTGTCCCCCTGAGTCCAAAGTAAAAGGAAAGGAGAAAACCTGTTGGTGCAGATGACGGTTGCAGTCTGGTCAAGAGCAGTGGTTGCAGTCCTGTCAAGGATCTGGTCCTCCTCTGAATACAACGAGTGGAACCAGAAGTCCCAAGCCCCAAGGTTATATATGCTTAGGTTCAGATGGGAATGCTCAGTACCTTTTCCAGGGCTAGGAGTTTCACAATGGACTCTGTGAGTCATGGGATATTTATAAACTCCTTGATGGCCCGTTAGCAGACATGATCCCTCAGGCTGGATGTGAAGTTGCTAATGCCTCCCTGGAGGGGAGTTATCACACCTAGGTCATTGGTGTGAAGTTACTCTAAATATTATCCTGATGGAAGGTGGTGTTTTGTTCAATAAATAACAAAACAAAACAAATAAAAAAACAAACCACCACACATCCTCACCCAAAAAAAGTAAATTCCATAACTTCTTCCTTGATAAAGTCCACAATAGCTAGCTCTATTGCTGACACTTGTTTTCCTCCTCTCACATTCCCTCTCTTTAAGTGAAAAGCTAGGGATCTTAAGGACCACATATAGCTCTCAGTTAGACTGTTAGAGGTCTTCAGGAATACATCTAATTTGCACTACCTCTGTTAATAGTACAAATTGGATCTAACACTTTAAAACATGGATCATCATCATTGCCATAGTCTGGTCCCACTAGTCATCTATATGTATATACATCCATTAATGGAATGTTAGGTTCCTAGTTAAACCTTTCTTTCAGTTTCAGTTCATGATGTTTCTATTGCAAAAAAACCAAACCAACAAACAAAAAAACCCCAAAAACGAAACCCAACAAGTATAGGAGGTGGGTTCTTACAGTGGCCAACAAAAATAACAGAAGCTTTACAGTGAAGGACAGGGTAATGAAGGTTTGAATTCATGGAGCAAGTTCCACTCAGTGTGGGTGCTTTACTGGAAAATTGCCCTTGGGAGTCTGGAAATGGCATAGAAATAGATAATCATTTCAGCTGGCAGCCGGTCACTAGTGGTGTTCCCCAGGCATCAGTGCTGGGTCCAGTCCTGTTTAACATCTTTACTGATGATTTAGATAAGGGATTGAGTCCATCATCAGCAAATTTGCTGATGACACCAAGTTGGGAGGGAGTGGTGACCTGCTGGAAGGCAGGAGGACTCTGCAGAGGGATCTGGATAGACTTGAGAAATGCGTTGATTCCAATGGGATGAAGTTCAACCAGGCCAAGTGCCGAGTCCTGCACTTTGGCCACAACAACCCCATGCAATGCTACAGGCTGGGCACAGAGTGGCTGGAGAGCAGCCAGGCAGAAAGGGATCTGGGGGTACTAATTGACAGGAAGTTCAACATGAGCCAACAGTGTGCCCAGGTGGCCAAGAAGGCCAATGGGATCCTGTCCTGGATCAAAAATAGCGTGGCTAGCAGAACAAGGGAAGTGATCCTTCCCCTATATTCTGCGTTTGTGAGGTCACACCTTGAGTATTGTGTTCACTTGGGGGCTCCTCAGTTCAGGAAAGATAGTGATGTGCTGGAGCGGGTCCAGAGAAGAGGTAGAAGGCTCGTGAAGGGATTGGAGCATAAGTCCTATGGGGAGAGGCTGAGGGAGATGGGGTTGTTTAGCCTGGAGAAGAGGAGGCTTAGAGGTGACCTCAGCACTGTCTAGAACTACCTGAAGGGAAGTTCTAGCCAGGTGGGGGTTGGTCTCCCAGGCACTCACCAATAGGACAAGGGGGCACGGGCTTAAGCTCTGCCAGGGGAAATTTCAGTTGGATATCAGAAAAAATTCTTTTCAGAGAGAGTAATCAGGCATTGGAATGGGCTGCCCAGAGAGGTGGTGGATTCACTGTCCCTGGAGGTTTTTAAACTGAGATTGGACATGGCAGTGAGTGCCATGATCTAGTAAATGGACTGGAGTTGAACCAAGGGTTGGACTTGATGATCTTAGAGGTCTTTTCCAACCCAATCAATTCTATGATTCTATAAGCCTTATCACAGAAGATTTTAAGGAGCTTATTCTCTCCCCATTCTCCCCAAAAATCCCGAGAACCAAAATCTATCAACTTGCATCTGTATCTACATCCACACAGACAAACATTTGCCTTATTTTTTGTCTTTATACTCTAACTGAAAAATATCAAATGACTTGTTCATTTCCTCAATCACTAGCAGAAACAGGATTGTTATATGAGGTGTCTATATTTCTGGTTCTGTCTACCAGGAGGACCTGAGTCTGTTATTTATCTTAAATTCAGATTGTCTCCAGTGACTCTTTGGAGTTTCTGAGAGTTCCACAGTAACAGGTGACAACAGTCAGTGTCCCGTATCCCCCCAAAAACTTGCACCCATTTGTACACTTTGTATTTCACTTGTAAAGCTCAGTGGTTTCAAGAAACAGCCAAAAGTCAGTTGGAAGCTCTCTATAAAACTATCACTATTAGTCCTTTAGATCCATGTAATAAATAATTTCTTGGTAACTGCTCTTTAGAAAATGAAAAAGGTGTATAAGAATTTCCTTCGGATAAAGGAGAGATGTATTTTAGATATAAAGTACGTAGGGATGTTCTAAACTCCTCAGTTTTCATGTCTAAGCTGAAACCTCCTTAAGTACAATGACATTTTTAGGATTCAGGGAGATAAGTAAAAGAGAAAGCATAAGGCATGCTGAAGCCTGCCTTAGGAGTGGCACTTTGTGTGATAGGAAATTGTGTGTCTACTGTATTTTCCAGGCTAAACAGTTTTCAAAACTAGAGAAAAATATCTGTTTTAACACCTTTCTTCAAAATGCTATGTTTGTAAGTAAAATATATTGCTTTCATTTATCTGTCTTTTAAAAGTACATAAGTTCTGCCATCTTTGCTTAGGATGAAGTGCAGCTTACTTCATTAATAGTGCCAGTTAGTTTCCACAGAGTGAAACACTAGTAAGACATATTGCCTGTCCTCAGCTGCACTTTGTACTGTAGCTTTTTTTTTCCTCTTTTGAAATGCAAGGTGTGAATGCAAACCAATTGCTGAATGGGCTATTTTGTATCCTAACAAAATATAGCTAGTGACAGTGAAGTTTTATAGTATAAAAGAGAAGTAAATAAAAGAAGCATGAAATATTTGGAATGGAAGGAGCTATAGAGAGAACCAGAAAGGAAATAATGCTTTAGGAGTCTACCAAGTGGACTGCTATGCTATAAGTACTTAATAACATTTCTGGAGAGAAAGAAAATTACTTTTTTCCAGTTGTTATCTTTTCAACTAAATTTTAATAACAAATGTAGTTCCTTTACTATGCTTCAGTCAATTCTGTGGATGCATATCATTCTGTTTTTAAATACAATATCCTCTAGCAAGATTTTTAATATATCTATTTATGGGAAAGTAAGAGGAACAACAGTTCAGATCACAAACTTGGGTTATTGTTTCATAATCAGCTCAGATGCAGTGGCAACCATTGACATCACTGGTAGTTGTATCTGTGTTGTTAATTGTTCAATTCTATGTGGTGGAGAAAAGCAAATGTTTCACAATTGACTAACGTTTTTAGTAGCCTCTGTTGCGTATTTTCTTCAAGGGTTCCAGAAGTCTTCAGGTACGGCTGCCAAAAATTGAAACCAAGCTGAAATCATAATCAGCTGCGGTTCCAAGTCTAGCTCCATTTCAATTTCTTCTTTGGAAAAGATAAATAAAACAGCTGAAAACAGAGCTGAAGTGACTAAGATGAGGGACCAGAAGCAAAAGTGCCATCTGTGGATGCCCACTACAAAAATGTTTAGACAGAAACTGGAGACTACTGCTCACTTTCTTCCCACCTGTTTAAAACGTGGTCAGGGTTTTCTGAAATGAAGATTTGATGCTGTGATAGAACAGTTCCATGTACGCTAATGGTAATGTAGTAGGTAGAAATTCAGAAATGATACCAATACATTGACACTTTTGAAATATTTTAGTAGTTCATTGTACTTTCACATTCATTACACAATCTTACTTTTCCCACTGACATATCAGACAGTTCTACAAACTTTTACCATTTTGATTTCCACTGTGTCATTTCTGTAACTGAATATTTAGTCATATCAAATATTTAATCAGTCAACATTCATATTGAGGTAATCAAGTTCAAATACATATGCCTCTCTTTTCAAACATGTTCTCAGTATGTCATAGAATCATCGAATCATAGAATCGATTGGGTTGGAAAAGACCTCCGATATCATCAAGTCCAACCCTTGGTCCAACTCCAGTCCATTTACTAGATCATGGCACTCAGTGCTACATCCAATCTCAGTTTAAAAATCTCCAGGGATGGTGAATCCACCACATCTCTGGGCAGCCCATTCCAATGCCTGATTAATCTCTCTGTGAAGAACTTTTTTTCTGATATCCAACTTAAATTTCCCCTNTGCCTGGCTGCTCTCCAGCCACTCTGTGCCCAGCCTGTAGCATTGCATGGGGTTGTTGTGGCCAAAGTGCAGGACCTGGCACTTGGCCTTATTGAACTTCATCCCATTGCAATCAGCCCATCTCTCAAGTCTGTTCAGATCCCTTTGCAGAGTCCTCCTGCCTTCCATCAGGTCGACACTCCCTCCCAACTCAGTATCATCAGCAAATTTGCTGCTGATGGACTCAATCGCTTCATCTAAATCATCAGTAAAGATGTTAAACAGGACTGGACCCAACACTGACGCCTGGGGAACACCACTAGTGACCAGCCACCAGCTGGATGCAGCTCCGTTCACCAGCACTCTCTGGGCCCGACCCTCCAGTCAGCTCCTAATCCAGGAGAGGGTACACTTGTCCAAGCGATGGGCTACCAGCTTTTCCAGGAGTATATTATGGGAGGAGTATATTATGGAAGTATATTATGGGAGTATATTAT
>VWZD01007927.1:557588-634642 GCA_013396695.1 Sakesphorus luctuosus | reverse complement strand
TCCTGGTTCAGCATTTGGGGCCCCAGTCACCTCCCCAGTTTCATCGTTGCCCACAGTGTCACAGCTGCCTGCCCCTGCTGCAGCAGTGACCCGGAGAGAGAGGGAGAGGAGTCACAGCTGCTTTCCTGGGAACTGTCATCATCCCTTCACTCTCAGCTTTGCCTTCTTCATTTGGGACAAAGGACAGAGAGCACTGTTCGTCTCTGCCTTGCTGGGAAAGACTGAGGATTCGCCTCACAGCTAGCCAAGGTGTGACACTGACACTGTCCATAAATATAACCGTTCCAGGAGGAACCTACTGTTTTGGGGGTTGTTCTCTTTTGTTTTTACTGTTGGTGCTGGGGNCACAGAGTGGCTGGAGAGCAGCCAGGCAGAAAGGGACCTGGGGGTACTAATTGACAGGAAGCTCAACATGAGCCAACAGTGTGCCCAGGCGGCCAAGAAGGCCAATGGGATCCTGTCTTGTATCAAAAATAGCGTGGCCAGCAGGACCAGGGAAGTGATCCTTCCCTCGTACTCTGCATTGGTGAGGCCACACCTTGCGTGTTGTGTTCAGTTCTGGGCCCCTCAGTTCAGGAAAGATATTGAGGTGCTGGAGTGGGTCCAGAGAAGAGCAACAAGGCTGGTGAAGGGACTGGAGCACAAGTCCTGTGGGGAGAGGCTGAGGGAGCTGGGGTTAGTTTAGTCTGGAGAAGAGGAGGCTGAGAGGTGACCTCATCACTGTCTAGAACTACCTGAAAGGAAGTTCTAGCCAGGTGGGGGTTGGTCTCTTCTCCCAGGCACTCAGCAACAGGACAAGGGGGCACGGGCTCAAGCTCTGCCAGGGGAAATGTAAGTTGGATATCAGAAAAAAATTCTTTCCAGAGAGAGTAATCAGGCATTGGAATGGGCTGCCCAGAGAGGTGGTGGATTCCCCATCCCTGGAGGTTTTTAAGCTGAGATTGGACATGGCACTGAGTGCCATGATCTAGTAAAGGGACTGGAGTAGGACCAAGGGTTGGACTTGATGATCTCAGGGGTCTTTTCCAACCCAATCGATTCTATGATTCTATAAATCAGTCATAAGGTGGCCTTGAGCTTTGGTGTTCTGCTGATTAGATAGTCTTGACCAGTAGGGTTTTGGGGAGGCATATGCTGTTGAGTGTCCTTCCCAGAGCTGTTCCACTTTTTGAAGCAGACATTAAGATGGTGCTCTGCTGAAAACATATGGAGAAATGCTGTAAAGGATGCTCTCAACTCCAGGCTGGCCCAGGCTGTGAGTCTGTGAGATGTGGGTTCAAAGACCATGAAAAAGGGCAGAGTCTCAAATTTAGGACTGCAAAATCCTGGACCCTGTTCTGCTAACAGGTAAGAGGGAAAATAATGTCACTAGTCAGTTTTGTGAATTTATCTATCTCTGTTCAGGAAGGAGTGGGTATTAGCTTGTTTTTGGAGTCCAAAACATTTTCATTCTCTGTTGAGTGAAATATTGTAACAATGGAATGTAATGGTATGCACTGCAAAAATAATTACAATTAGATTTTTTTATTCTTCTAGAGATGAAGAGATTAAATAAATTCTGAAGGGTCTGAAATGAGGGTTGGGGTTTTTTTGTTTTGTTTTGTTTTATTTGTTTTCTTTGTTTGCAGACCTGAGAAATCAGTTACTCAGACTGTCTTCTTGTGAGAGCTGCCCCAACTCTGAGCAGCACAGAGGCATAGATGATCAGTTCCAGTGAAGAAAAGTCACAGGCTTCCTATAACATAAAACTTTTGTGAAAATCCCACCACGTCTGAGGTCAGTGACACTGCTACACTTCCTTTGTGAAATATTTTTTCATGTTTTTGGTATACTCTTGTTGCTTGGACCCATGCTGAGCTTTACTAAGAGAAAATAGTTCAGAGAATCTAAATATTACATAAAATAGCATGCCAGAGCACAGACAGGGCTGCTCAGCAGGGGAAGGAGTAGACGTGTAGGTGAGGCAGGTAGAGATGGTGTCTTCCCCTTCAGGTTATGGTGCACCAGGTAGGCCAGCAGAGCAGTGAGAGGGACTGGAGACCTTCGAAGAGCCTGGTGGTCTCCAGACATGTCCTCAGTGACAAGGCAAGTCTGAGGTCAAGCTGGTCTACACAGGGCAGCTCAGGGCCACTTGTGTACTTAGGGACCTAAACTTTTAACAGCTCTGTACTGTGGTAGACTCTGTAGGCTCAAAACATGACATCAATACATGGAGCTGGGTCCCTAAGAATTCCAGTTTACCAAAGATGAAAATAACTATCAATGAAGTTAGTGAGAAGAAACATTTAAACATAAAGATGTATCTCTGAGAATTGCAAATTTTTAATAAATGCTTCTGTCAGTGTTCCCCTTCTTCCCCTAAAATCAAAACATTCTGCCAGATAGAAAAAGAAGCCATCAATATATTTTTTAGATATTATCAAAATGAATGACGAACAGAGAAGGTCGTAGACACGTATATAAATTAACAAAGGGAATAATCAGATAAATGAAAAACTAAGTTAAGGATGTTTATGAATAATCTAGATGTACAGGAGCAAAGAACTAAAAATAGTAACACCATTAATAATGATTCAGAAATTATATGCTATTCAGAAGGTCTGGATAATATGTTGGTATCAGTAACTGAAAGACTATGTCTTAAAGAGGAAAAGCCAGATGTTATTAGAAATGAAGTGTTTGGTTCTCATTTTTACTCCATAATTCCCAGGTGGACAAACATACTCCCTTCTTTGTGTGTGAGGGAGGCAAAATGCCCTGGGCTGGAATCCAAACCCACTCATGAACTGACTGAGTGTCTGAAAAAAGAGAGATGAATGAACCTCTGCCCTTCACCATGCTCCTGCAGCAGGTGCAGATTTTGGAGAATTACCCTGTGCTCACTTTATACTGAACTAAGCTAGAATTCCTGCATATGTAAAAATCTTATTCTCGTATTGGAAGAAAAATACCACAAATGCACAGTCAAAAGACGTAATGTGTCTGCCAGCTTTCTACACAATAATGTAGTAGATAGAGCACTGACTTGGGAGAAAGGAAATTATTCAGAGCTTTCCTTAGTATGACAGAGTCCTAGTCACAGCTTCCATCATTCTGGAGAGTGTAATCTGAGCTGCTGATTATGATGAATTGCCTCCAATAATGTTTGTGAATTCACAATCAGTGAATAAACACCATTTAAACACACCCTATGTGTAAACGAAGGACACAGTCCTGAGAGCAGACTACTACCCAGAGCTCAGTTTGAACACAGTTGAGCTACCTACCACCTGGGTTATCAAGTTCATATCTCATTTTCTTCCCTCTTCCTCTCTTCAGCCTTCCATAAAGATTTCACAGAATAACAGAATCATAGAATATGCTGAGTTGGAAGAGACCCATAAGGATTATTGAGTCCAGCTCCTAGCCTTGCACAGGACCATCTCAAAGAGTCACATCATGTGCCTGAGAGTATCATCCAAACATTTGTTGAACTCTGTCAGGCTTGGTGCTGTGACCACTTCCTGGGGAGCCTGTTCCAGTGCCAAACCACCATGTGGGTGAGGAACTTTTTTCTAATAACCAACCTAAACCTACCCTGACACAACTTCTGGCCATTCCCTCGGGTCCTGTCACTGGTCATCACAGTGAAGAGCTCAGTGCCTGCCCTTCCTCTTCCCTCATGAGGAAATTATAACTGCAATGAGGCCTTTCCTCTGTCAATGAGCTCTGGTAGCTTCTGTGCTGGAACTCTTTTGCCCCTCTGAGACAGGTGCATCCTGTCATGGCCTCCAGGAATCAACTCTTTCCTTGCTTTTCATCCCAGTAATGGCATTGGTCTCACTAGAGGTAAGACCAATGGTGTGAACAGGTTACCAGCCTCTGAGAATGGGAGACAAAACCCCACTTGCATTAGCTTTTGTTGTGGCTGCCCAGGTAGCAAGTGAAGGTCTTTGTCTTTCCCCTTTCTGCCCACAATCTCTTACTCAGTGTTGGTGAGTGAAAACCTGGCTGCCTTGCAGTGATGGGAACAGGGCTGGGCGAGCTGTGAGGACCTCTGGAGCTGGGCAGGGAACTGCTGTGGCTGCTAGTGATAAAAGGAGCCCATGGAAAGCGTGATGGTCCCCAGAAGGAGGACCAACTGGAGGCAGCTGTTATCTTACTCCAGGCACTTGGTACATGTAAATAGCTAATGGCCAATTTTGGTTATTATTCTAATTTCAGTTTTCATGTAGATAATCTGTAAGTGGTTAAGGCATTATTTATACTCAGCCCATAATGGAATATTTTCTAGTTTTCCAGTAACTGGGAATGGGGTGGGGGAAGATTAGTGTGAGTGACTTAGAACAACCTCAGAGTTCTTGGTATGGCCAGAGTTGGGGAGAAAGAAAGATAAATTATTGCTACTATTTTCTGGGCTGCTTCTCTTATCATCTGCCTTTTTTTTTTTTAGCCCCTGGATCCAGCTGGCTCTCTTGTGCATCAGACGTTCAAGGACCACAGGACAACTGAGGCTTTTTAGAGAACCACCTGCTCCAAGCTTAGTGTTTCCTACAGACACCATGAGGACTCTGGCACAGCTTGGCTTAGCACTAGAAGGGTAAGGCAGGTTCCTTTTTTTAGGCCACAGGACACCTAGGAAGCATAGCCCTGTCTGCTCTTAGTGAAGCAGCATAGAGCAGATCCCACAGCACACATCCAAAGAGTCAGACATGAGTCACCTTCCCATACAGATAATTACTTCATTTTACATTATGTCATGTGTTCCCCTAACGATCCTATTTCATGCCTCTTTTGTGTAATCTGTTTGTTCCTTTAACCCTGTGCTCAGCATGCACTCCAATGCCAGTCATTACAAGCACCATGTGTTCAGTTCAAACTGTGTAGCTTTGAGCTCTGCATTTGGGTTTTTTTGGTTTTTTTTGTTTGTTTGTTTTTTTCTGATCCTATGCACTTTTTATACAGTACCACATACGATTTGTGGAATCCTCTTATGAAACTCAGGGATGCTGCTTGTTAGGTTATTGTCCAGCTGCTAAACAGTAACAATTCTCAGATGCCTTTTGGTGACAGCGTTACAATTATTTGACTTCCAGGTCTGTATAAATGAAGGCTTTACTCTTCAATGATGCTGGCCCGTGGCCTGCTAAGGGAATCTAGGCCTTTGAATGAAAAACAGGATGAGGTGGAATTAGATTGTTTATCAACTGTAATCTTCAAATAAGGGTCTTACGAATGGACTAGTGCTTCCTGTGCACACAGTGTTATAAAGAATACAAACAAATAATTATGGGAGACAAGTAATTAGATAGGAGTGAATAAAACCCTCTGGACAGTTCAAATAATTGGTAATTTTCAAATAAAATGTTGAAAGGTTTAAGGGCACGTGTTAAAATCTTTTTTAATGGTGATTGGACATTACTATCCCCTGATTGCTACCTGGGAGACTTAGGTGAAATGACTCAGGGACTACTTTTGTGTTTATGGCTAATTTTGGAGAAGAGATTTTAGATTCTTATAATCTTTGCAGTAGATCCCCAGCAGGAACATGAAATTTTAGATTTGTCTCCATCAGTGTTCATTTAAATTTATATTGCGATGTGTTAGATGTGGGAAATCTTGTGTTTCTGTGCCAAATTACCTGTGTATTCTGTTGATTAAAAGAGAAGCTAAGATTCCCAAATGGATGATTTTGAGGGAAAGGTGGAAAATCCCATGAAAAAAGTCTGAAATCTAGAAAAATATTTTATATGGAGCATAGGTGGTCATGGAAGTTTAAAAAAAGAACAGAGCACTAACTGAAACCTGCTTATATGAAATCTTTGTCAGCAAATCACTTGAAATATTTCAACTCTCAGAAATTAAGAAACCAAGCTCTGAAACAAGTAAGAAACTGTGAAGGAGGCATTACACAAATAAGTTTTATCTGAATTAGAAAGAAGTTAAATTAAAGTGGGTGGAAGTTGACTCTCAATTTGCAAAAACTGGTGTTTACCACTGTCATAGCTGAGAACAAATTTCAAAGGCAAAGACAGCTGCATTCAGCTACAGCCAGTCTAACAAGCTGCTAATACATCTCCCAGCTAAAAAGCTGCCTATGTGACCCAGTACTACGCTTAGCAGGAAGTTACCTCAGTCAAGAGGCTCTGCATGTTTTGGAGTGGTGTTATTCTCTCCTCCTTTTCAAACTGCTATTGATTCAGCAGGATTGTGATTAAGCATGGCAGGAAAGAAGCACTGAGTTGCTGCAGCCTACTTCGGTTCCTTGCCTAATGAAAAGAATTGTGCATTTCAATCTCAAGCTTCTGTCTACACTTGAGATTATTTAACACATTAAATGCTTGCTTGTTAAATAAATCATGGAGAAAGAGATGAGTCAAGAAGTGTTTGGAAAACACTCTTGGGCACTCTTGGGGTTTTTCCTGTGCAGGGCCATGAGTTGGACTTGATGATCCTTGTGGGTCCCTCCCAGCTTGGCATATTCTGTGATTCTGTGAGTGCTAAGGTGCTTGGAGTAGACAGCCTTTCCCCCATATGCAGTAGTGTTACGCCATATACACCAAACACCAGGAAATGCAGGGCTAAAGAAGGATTGGCCTATTTTAGGTTCCTTATGGACTAGGTTAGGCTTACATCTTTCATTGGTACTTATATGCTGGGCACTGGTAGGTATCATGGAGAGAACTGGGTGCTCAAGGAGAGTTTGAAGAAGCCAGAAAATTTGGTGAGGAAGTTCCTGAGCAAGCCATGGAGAGTTGCCTTCAGCTACGAGAAAGCCAGCTTTTCACTCCTTCCCATAGGAGTGAGCAACCTCCTGCAGTTAAGTGTGTTATCCATGGTAGTCTTTTATCAGAAAAGCAAGCAGCAGTCTGATATGTGATTCTTAACCATCTGAAGGCCTAGGAACAGTTTCTGCCTGATTGGGAAGGTCTTCAACCCAAGTTTCTCACCCCTGTGATGGATGTTTGAGCTAGGCTGAGCTGGCAAAGTGCCAACTGCCCAACATATAAAGAGAGAAAACCCCCCTACAGCCAAGAGGAAAAACTTAACCTAGAACTAGCACTGAAAATAGTGAGCTTTTTATATTTTGCATAGAAGACAGAAAATTAAAACCAGAATATAACACATAAATATATACAAATGTGGGAAAAAACCCAAGAACAACAACTACTACTGAGTCACGCACCTAATAATATAGATTCAACCACTCCAGCCAAAAACACCCAGCAAGAGAGAAAGAAAAACAAATGACAAAGAAATGTTTACTTCTCAAACCAAACAGCTGTGAAATGGTGGCAAGGCCTAACACTTTCAGCAATGGCAATAGCACTTCTGCTCAGCACCTGGCCATGAAGGGGGAAGAGAGCTAGGCACCCCCTACAATTGCTTTTATACTTGATTTGACATCAGAATGATATGAAATATCTCTTTTGTTGCTTAAGCCAGGTGATGCTTGTCTCCTCTAAACTACATAGCTTTTTCAGGGCCTACTAAACTGAGGCCTACTAAAATTAAGGCCTAAACTACCACACTGCTATAACCAGGACTCTGTAAGGTACTAGCAGGTTAGTGTCTTCTTTTGAAGCTATTTTGTATGATACAGGCTATTAAAGTATTCATTGAACTAGAGACTATGTTGGAGCAGGTCTCCCAGGTGAGTCTTCCAACCACTAAACTACAGCACTTCTCTCTCTCTTTCTCTGGCCTAATGAATATTTAAGATATGATACTGATGACAACCATAGAAAAACCCATGAGAAAATTAATTCTGTCTTTATAGCAGGGATTGAATAGTGTGCTGTAAATAAAGCATTGGGACCACACTGAATACAGGGGATAAAAGAAAATGTTGAATAGCTTACTCATTAAGTGAGCACCATCAAGCAAGAGTACAGAACGAGGCAAGGACTGTGTGGAAAAAATAGTAAGTCATCAAGTAATTAAAGAGTGTGGCACAATGCATATGCATAAGGGACAGAATTAATGTTTTCAGAAGATCTTAATTTTGGCATTTACTAGCACTGGAGTGCTTGACTTTGCAATCTGAGCAATATTCATTTAATTGTATCTTTTTTGTGTAGATAAGCTTGACATAGAAAGGAAAAGAGGGAGCCTCACAAAGTCTTAAAAAACACATTCCTTTTTCCTCCATCACAATTGCATCTGAATGAGAAATTACAGTAGCTGGCTGAGAATCATAATCTAACAGTGAAAACTTAGTGTACTTGATAATTATTACCATTGCATTTCCTCTGTAGGAATCATTTCCCTCATTTTCATTCCAAGCATTCTCTACTTCATCATTTTGCAGACTAACATGTAATGAATGCTACCAAAAGGAGATTTTTACAAAAACCTCTACTGCTACAGTTGAAGATTAAGAGGGAGGGGGCAGAGGCATTATAAAGGGTGAGGTTTTAAAGAGACAGAATAGATGGCTAAATAATAAAAGGTAAGGAAGGTAGAATATTTTGCCTGCTGTTCTGTTGATGAATTTGTCCATAAGCAGATTGGAATATTTAAGAAACATATTCTTTATTCAAAATCATTTGTCAAGGGTCAAATTCTTTCCTGGTTACTCATATTGAAGTAAGAAAAACCTGCCTGCAGAACAAGGTGCTTCTGTGTGTGAATAGATGTGAGGAAATCTGTTCCCAATTAATTTATGGAAATAATCCTCCATTTTATAAGCAACTCTTTTTGTGTGTTTGTTATTCAGAATGTGAATGGTCTTGACTGATCTTATAAGTAATGTGGCATGCTACAACGTGTCACAACATATTAAACTGGGTTTCTAGTAAAAATATTTGGCTATCTTCTGCTGTAAATTAAGTTCTCTGATTGTTTTCTGATATTCATGGTAGCCCTTCTCAACAGTTCTTTCCCTTCTCTAGAAACATTTTCCTTAAAACAATGGGAGAAAGTAAACATAATAGGATTTGAAGTGAATTAATTTTGCCATCTGCAAGAATGTGTGTGATTTTTATTTGTGAAGGGGGCAGTATTTGCCTGATACCAGTGATAAATTACTGATGAAAGGATTATTTTTAGTAAAACACAAGAGAATAGTCGGACAAGAAAACATAGATGGCATTTCTAAAGTCTCTGCTTTTATAGTGAAAAGATAATAGACATATAAAAATTATGGCTTCTAAGTAGCTAAAGCAAATATTATGTTTCATAAAACACTTCTTATATTGATTTCTCAGAAGCCTTTTCTATTTTGGTAGCTTGCCAAAGAGTCATTGTGCCACAATATCTCTCTTAATCTGTCATACACTTTCATTTCTGCTTTAGCAAAAGCAGTTTTAAATGTGACATTTGGGCAAATTGAGATGCACAAGCAAATATCATTAAGAATTTTTTTGGTCCTGCAGGACTTCTGAGAGCTTGTGGAGCATTTTTGAAGTGGAAAAACAATGGAGGTTAAAACTTGGTATTTTTTTCCTCTCACACTGCAATGACTAACTCTGAAAGAGAAGACATGTGCTCACAGCCTGCCCAAAGCATCAAGCCTACAAAGTACCCATAGAAGTACTTTTTTTACTAGTTGACCTGAGTCCTAAGTTTGTCTTCATTTCTTCCTAGACTGACTTTATAATGGGGCTTGCCACTCAGTCAGATAAATTTGGGTTTAGGAGTCAAGCTGGCTACCTGAGGATGTTTTCCTCACTGAAGAGTAGAATGAGTTTTTAGTAATTTTGGAATTTCAGGCCAACTTATTCTACATGCTTGCATTCACCTCTAGCAAGGTAAAAGGCAGACCTTTGCTGCCAGACTATCAGGGCAGATTCAGAGGTGTGGACTTTGGATGCTTTTGACCTGTGAATCCTGATAGTGACAGTGGCCATCTCCAGGTGGTTATTGACTGTTATTCAGGCCAGTGTGCACTGGACTTAGGAACCAATATATATTACTAAAACACAATGTAGTCACATATAGCCTTTAAAATGTAATATCCTAAGCATGTTTCAGGGATTTATTTGCCATAATTGCATCTTTTCAATGGAAAATTTTTTATATAACATATAATAGCTGACATGTTAAACTTGTCACACCTGAAGTGGAAGACTGGTCATCTGAAAATGGTCTTTTTGTTCAGTTTTGGATCCAGCTGGTTTAATTTAGAATATTCTCTGAGTCAAGTTGGTGGCTGTTGTATTTTAATTAGGAGTACAGATGTAGTTTTTTCACCTGAGGGACTAATTCATGACTGTGCACATGTTGCCACCTTCCTGTATAAAGGCTGCCAGAGGTCAATCCATAGTTCAAGATTTGTATGACACAAGGTGGCTTGTGTTCACATGAGGTAAGGGCTAACCTTCTCTCAGGTTTGTTTTTGAAATAGCCCAGACTGAGCCAGGCTTTATTGAGAAGCTGGGGTCCTCCACTCGTTCTTGCTTCCTGATCCTCTAGTGCCAGTGGATGTGCCTGTTTTAGGACCTAAAAGGGAAAACTTTATATAATAACTCCTATGGGTTCTGCTTGGAATGGTTGAGTCAGGCAGGAAGTTTTGAGTGTTGTCTCATCTCCTTTGCATCCCTGCCTTAAATAAAAAGAGTTCAAGAAATGGGCCTGTTGTTTTGTTGTCCATGAGGAATATAGATTCAGTATTAAGTCAAGAATATGGTGAATAAACCAATGAACTGAAGTGTGAAATGAAGACTATTTTTTATTTTAATGACTGATTCCAGCAGAAACTGAAACATATCTTTATTCAGAGAGCAGGTGGTATAAAAGCAAAGGAAATTCAATTTTCTCCTATAATAATGGCAGCCCTAACAAAAGGAGAATACCTTTGATGTAAGAATATATTGCAGAACCACAGAGTGCCTGAGGTTGGAAGGGACCTCTAGAGGTTATTGGGTCCAACTTCCTGCTCAAGCAGGGCCACCCAGAGCGAGTTGTCCAGGGCAATGTCCAGAGGGATTTGAGTATCTCCATGGACAGAAACTCCACAACCTCCCTGGGCAACCTGTGCCAGTAATCTGTAACCAGCACAGTGAAAAAGTGTTTCCTGGCATTTTGGAGGACCCTCCTGTATTTCAGTTTGTTTATGTTGCCTTTCTGTCACTGGGCATCATTGAGGAAGAACCTGGCTCCATCCTTTTTGCACCTTCCCTTTTGGTGTTCATATTCCTTGATAAGATACCCCTGAGCCTTCTCTTCTCCAGGCTAAATAGCCCCAGCTCTCTCACTCTCTCCTTGTACGTGAGGTGCTCCAGATCCTTAATGACCCTTGTGGCCCCTTGTTGGACTCTTCTCACCAATATGTCTCTCTCGTACTGGAGAGCCCAGAGCTGGACACAATACTCCAGGTATGGACTCACCAGTGCTGGATAGAAAGTAAAGACTAGCTCCCTTCACCTTGTGACAATATTTTATGTAATACAGCCGAGGGTACCACTGGCTTTCTTTGCAACCAGGGCACATTGCTGACTCATGTTCAACCTGGTGTCCAGCAGGACTGCCAGGACTTTTTATGCAAATCTACTTTCTACGTAAGTAGCCCCCAGGACATTCATGCCTGGGGTTGCTCCTTCCCAGATGAAAGATTTTGCATTTCTTGTTGAACTTCATGAGGTTCCGCTCAGCCCATTTCTCCAGCTTGCTGAAGTTCCTCTGGATGGCAGCATGACCCTCTGGTGTATCAGCCACTCCTCCTGGTTTTGTGTTGTCAGCAAACTTGCTGAGAGCACACCTTGCCCCATCATCCTGATCATTGATGAAGATGTTGAACAGTTTCAGAGCTAGTGCTGACCTCTGCAGTATACCACTAATTAATGCCTGGACTGACTAGACTTTGTGCCACTGATCACCACCCTCTGGGCCCATTCAACCAATTTTCAACTCACCTCTGTTCATTCGGTCTATATTTCATCAGCTTCTCTACGAGAATCTTGTGAGAAACACTGTTAAAAGTCTTACTGATCTTAGGTAGACAATATCCACTGCTCTTCTGTCACCTACCAGGTCAATTATTTCATCATAGAAGTCTATCAGGTTGGTCAAACATGACTTCCTTTTAGTGGATCCATGCTGACTACTCCCAATGTTTTTCTTGTCCTTACTGTGTCTGGATGTGGTTTCCAGGATTAGTTACTCCATCACCACCCCAGGGATCAAGGTGACTGATCTATAGTTCCCTGGATCTTCTGTCTTGCCCTTCTTAAAGACAGTAATGATGTTTGCTTTCCTTCCTTCCTCAGGTACCTCTACTCCTTGCTGTGATCATTCAAGGTAGTAGAGAGTAATGACATCAGCCAGATCCCTCAACATGTGGAGGCATATCCTATCAAGGCCTATGGATTTAGATTTGTCCAGTTTGTTTAGGTATTTTCTACCTTGATCTTCTTTCACTAAGGGTATATTTTCCTTGTTTCAGCCTTTCCCTTGGCGTCTGGGATCTGGGCTTCCTGGTGGCTGGTCTGGCTAGTAAAGACTGAAGCAAAGGAGGCATTCACTACCTCAGCTTTTTCCACATCCTGTGTCACTTGGGTCGCTGCCCCATTGATCAGTGAGCCCACATTTGCCCTGGTAATTTTCCTACTTAATGTACTCATACAAGTCCTTCTTGTTGCCTTTGACATCCCTGGCCAGATTCAATTACACTTGATCTTTGGCTTTCCCAACTGCATCTCTGCTTGCTCAGGGAGTGCTTGTGTATTCCTCACAGGTTACTTGTCCCTGATTCCACGTTGTATATACTAAATTTGTGTGTTTACTTTTTATCAGGCATTCCCTTGTCAATGCAGGACTTAATGGGAATGGATTGCTCTTGATATTGGAGGAGGCAATCTTTGGCTATCAATCAGCTTTCTTTTCCTTTCAGGGCCTTATCCCATGGGAGTCTTTTAAGAAGACTCCTGAATATTCTTTGAACTATCGATGAACTATTCATGCAGGGGTTCCCCTTTCTTTTAAATCATGTCAATTATATCAAATGTGAAGATTTTCAAAAATGAAAACCTGACGTCAGTAAGACAAAAGTGGAGTGTATTGTTCTGGTTATGAACAGCTGTTCACTACAATGATTTCCACCTTCCCTTATTCTAAAAACTGATGTCTCAGAAGTAAATATTTCCCTAACACAAACTGATTTGCTACATCTGCATCTGTAAATGGGACAGGGAGGTGATCATTCTTTGGGCTTGCAAACATAACTGTTTCCATCCATGCAGCTAAAATTATCCCCAAACTCAGGCTGTCTGTGGCCAGGTATCTGCTGTGAATGGTCTCAGAGTAGTGCTAATTTCTTAACAGTGCCGTGAAAGGAAAGCTACTGTGAACCGAAAGTGTGTCAGAGAAACCACTTGCAAATTAATATACTTGGGCCCATGTCCCACCTCTCTTTTACTGATATTAATGTATCCATGTAGTGGGAGCAGTTGCTTTCCCCGGGGAAGAGTTTCACATGATTTGCTGCTACATGAATTTGTCTTTTTTTCTCTGGCTTTCTGAAAGTCCCTAGAACATACAGGATGGCATAGCAGTTCACCAGCCCAGACAGCCATCATTTGAAACCTTGGTGTTCCACTGCCCCCAAGTCTGTAAAAGCTGGAAGCTGGTCTGGGGATGGAGATTGATGACATTTTTCAATAGAACAAAACCAACTGTACTTAATTTTTAATTTATAAAAGAATGACTGCTCAGGAAGTGATTTGAAGACTTTTGTCTGCCTTTTTTTTTAAATGTATTTTATTTTAGATAAAGGCAAGCCAAGATGTTCTTAAGCACAGTAGTTTTACAAGCAGGCTCTCGTAGGAATGAAGTTACTCCCCAATGTTTAGGCATTATTCGGTATAATTATGGATATTTTCTTCCTTCCAAAAATATTTTTTTGAGAAGCTGACATTTCAAAGGCTTTCAATTCTGTGTGTCACTATCAAATAATCTTTTTTGTACTTGGCTGTTTATTATTGGATTGCAACAACGATAAAGCTCTAGGGGTTTTGTCTCCTTTGGTATGTTAATTAGCTATTTTCCCTTTGATCTTTTTCTTACTGAAAAGAGTGAAAAGCTATCTCGGTAGGGAATCTTACTGATGTACATTCATCCCCTCATCTCCATAATCTGAGGATCAGAGAGAGACAACAAATTTCACTGCTGAGTGAGGTTGCTATAGGCCTTAGTTATAATGTACTCAGTTTCTAAATAATCCCACCACCATTTATATTTGGAATATTGAAGAGGAACCTCTGAGAAAAAGAAATGCAAAAATAATTAATTTTAAACTGTGAACTACCTTCATTAATATAACTTTTTCTTGAAGTTTTAAGCTCATGCATATGCCACAAGCTCTTTCTTTCTTGCATGCCTCTACACATTTTTTTCCCTTTTTTCTCTTTCATTTTTACTGTTGGGTTTTGATACATTTTCAGTTCTCACAGAACTAAAATATAGGCTAGGCACAGAGTACCTACTAAGTGAACTTTTAAAGTATTAAATGTTAGAATAGCTTTCCTATGGAAATGATGAAAGTCCTGTAACTTTGGCCCGTTGAAAAGGATTGGGCAGAATTGTGGAGTGGTGGGAAAAAACCTTATAAATATACACAAACACATTATATGTATGTGTTTCTGTCTCTTAGTCTTTCCTCAAAAGCTGACATCTTCATATGGCACTTCTTGAAAAACCTGAAGGAAAAGCACTTCAATGAGAGGCAGAAGTGGACAGATCTGCTTCAAGGGGTAGTCCAGCAGTGGCAAAATTGTAGACAAGATTATCTACTGGAGACTTTCCAGTTTCTTTGAGGCAGTTAATCCATTTCCACAGGAG
Organism: Sakesphorus luctuosus; assembly: GCA_013396695.1. Lineage (NCBI taxonomy): Eukaryota > Metazoa > Chordata > Aves > Passeriformes > Thamnophilidae > Sakesphorus > Sakesphorus luctuosus. Next base: position 619,885 of record VWZD01007927.1, on the reverse strand, counting down.
ATGGACAATGCATTAGGCAACCTTGCTGTTGAGATTCTGAACTTGTGTCCTGCAGTGTGGGATGTGACCAGATCTTGATGTTCACAGTGGAGACATCTACATTTGAACTGCTTTGGCAGTCAGGGAAGGAAAGCTGGTACTTACAGAGCAAGAATGATGCTATTTTCAAAGAAGGTATTCAATGCAGGTCAGGCGAACGATGCCCTAATAGCATCCACTTCTCTCCAGTGCCCAGTCCATATCTGTAGTGGTGTTTTCTGAAATGAGATGGGACAAATCCTCCCTTTTCCACCTTACCTTGCATGTGGAAGGGTGAAGAGGACCTAGTGCAGTGTACCCAAGGTGCTCTTGCCATTGTACAACCATTGATACTGTTGCACCTCACCGCAGCAAAGTCTCAGCTCTGTGCATGCATGGGAGGAGGTGCCAGGCTGTTCATGTAGTACAGGTACATCACCTGCAGAGGGATGTATTGGTATTCTCCTGCTGTGAAACCTGGGGCTGGAAATCATCACATTATATTGCAACAAGTTCAATTGGGTTGTTAAAATAGTGGTGGCTAATTCAATCTGAGGTGCCTTAGGGAGTCTCAGACAGCCATATGAGGCTTTTATGAAAGGCATATCACTAATGAAAGGCACATTCTGGAGCAGCTGGAGGTCCTGTGGCATTTTTTATGGCATTTAGATAGCTCAGTGTCACTCTGAGAGTGGTAGTTAATGACACATTGAGACACTGGAATTTATGTGTTCACATGCAAAGCAAGGTGTCTAAACTTCCACTACAGTGGATGAAGATCTAGTCAATGCAGTAGAGTCTAGACAGCCAATAGTCTGAGTCTAAAAGAAACAGTGGATGTGACCAGCTGATTACAAGTGCACCTACATTCTGGACCTGAATTCCATCACTGCTGTATAAAAGTCCAATTCAATGTGCCTATACTATTGTGGCACCTACTGTGATTTGAGATCTTCCCATGTGACTACTATCTCTTCCAGGAGGACATAGGTCCTTTGTCATATCTGTCAACCCCTCTACATATTACACTCCCTCTAGGACCCCTGAAATGGCACGAGATGCCTGTATATGTCCAATTCACTTGAGCAATAGATGTCTGCTTTTTTGCGAGCTCAGAAGTCCCTCTGAAAATACTCTTTCTTTCCACTGACTACAAATGAAGCCTAGTTCAGATATTGAGACATCTATGGTAGATCTTTAGATATGGTCAAGTGAATTCCATTTCTGTTTTTTTGGGCACATGCATCTGAAAGACACTCAGAATTCCTATGGTTCCCAAGGTGGCAGTGCATTGTTTGTTTCTCTAAATCACTTGAATGATACAGTCTCTTCACTGGTGTTTCTGACACAGAATCAAAAATAAGTGAAAATCACATTGAAGTGGTTCTGGAGTGATTTCAATGCTTATGCCCTCCTACATGCTTTACAACCAAAGGATGCACCTTGTGACCAATGCAAGTTGGTGCTATGGTACAAAGGGCCAGGGATGTTTCTTTTAGCCATAGTGATCCATGGTGTTAATTTTCTAAACATGCCGCTTGCACAACAATATCTCTCCTCAAGTTTTTCCCCACTATCTCTAAGACTTAATATTTTAAAACAGTGCCTGTCAATGAAAAGCAATGATAAAAAGCAGACAGGAGAATTTAGATCCCACTCTACGCTTATGCAATAAAAATCTTGTTCCCACAAGGATCGTCTATTCTGAGCAAGGTTCAAGTGGGATCCCCAGTGGTCTCTGTAATTACAGGAGGAAGGATTCTTGCTTTCTGCTCTGAGTTAGGCAACCAAATCTGAGCTAGACACATGACCTTCCCTTCACTGAAATTGAAGAGAGAAATTGAAGTCTCTGAAGGAAATTTGCATTTCAGACTGCTCTAATAAATCACTCTCTGGATGTGTTCATTTCTGTCTGCTGACTATAAAAGGAGTCTCAAATTATGAGCTCACCCAAACTTCGACATTTATAAAGTCAATGAAATAAAAATGGCTTATGTGGAACTGAGACCAGTAGAGGATTTGCTCCTGCTCTTCAAGATGAAATGTTCTGTTAGCCTCTATGTTAATACATGAAGTTGTATATACAAGACCATTATTTTTATATTTATAAGCCTTTTACTGTTATGCTGCTTTTGAAATATTCAAACAGTGACCTTCATAGGAAAGTTGTTACTGTTTTCAGGAAAATGTGATAAAATCTGCTTGGCAATTACATCTATACTTAAACAAGGGTGACTGTCAAAATATGCACTGAATTAATGCTAGCTGAATTAGGTATGGTACAAAACTCCTTGGGCATTGTGGGTGGGTTTCTATTTGTTCTGGCTCACTACCTTTTCAAGTACACATTTTACTACTTTATTTCTGACCTCTTTGCTCAGATGTTTGATTGTTGTTCCCTCTCTGCTTCTTCCTTTTCCTGTTTTGCTTTCCTCCTGTTTTCCTTCTTTGCTTGTCATTTGCTTTTCAGTCAGATCCTCAATTCTTCAAGTTGTGGATCATCTACAGGAGATCCTCAGAATTCCTTGATCTATGTGGCTTTTTTTTTGTACCACCCCATCTGCAGTGAGGTTTATCAGTGGTCTGTCTGGAGATTTGACCAATGTAACATTTATCAGGAATGGGCTGACAGGAGGAACCTTATATAGAGACTCACCTTGAATATTGTCTGCAGCTTTGGGCACTGCATTATAAGAAAGACATTAAGCTCTTAGTGCCCAAAGGAGGGTAACGAAGATGGTGAAGGGCCTTGAGGGGAAGCCATATGAAGAGTGGCTGAGGTCACTTGGTCTGTTCAGCATGGAGAAGAGAAGATTGAGGGGAGATCTCATTGCAGTTACAGCTTCCTCATTAGAGGAAGAGGAGGGGCAGGCACTGATCTCTTCTCTGTGGTGACCAGTGGCAGGACCTGAATGAAAGGCCTAAAGTTGTGTCAGGGGAGGTTTAGGTTGGATATTAGAAAAAAGGTTCCTCACCCACAGGGTGGTTGGGCACTGGAACAGGCTCCCCAGGGAAGCATCAAGCCTGACAGAGTTCAAATGTTTGGATGATACTCTCAGGCACATGGTGTGACTCTTGGGGTTGGTCCTGTGTATGGCCAAGAGCTGAACTTGGTGATCTTTGTGGGTCCCTTCCAACTCAGCATATTCTGTTATGCTGTGATTATGAAATGAGGACTTGATAGACAGCAGGCTGCACATGAGCCCTGCAGCACAGAAGGGCAAAAGTCTCCTTGCCTGTATGAACAGGACTCATTAGACCACATTGAGATACAGCAACCTGTTTTGGGATCCCTGTACAGAAAGTAATTGACAAACTGGAACAATGGTGGCCAGGTGTTGAAATGTTTACCCTGTGAAGAGAGGCTGAGGGAACAGGACTTGTTCAACCTGCAGATGAGATGAATAAGGAGGGACCTCACAGCAGCCCCCAGCACCTATGAGGACTGATAAGACAGAGCCAGGCTCTTCATAGTGGGTGTGTGTCTGCGTAGGATCAGGGACAACCAGCCTGTGGTGAAACAACACGGGTTCGGAGTGCATATAAAGTGAGCCCATAAAGACAGTCCAGCAGCGGAAGAGGTTTTCCAGGAGACTGTACAGTTCTCATCCATGGAATTTTTCAAGACACAACTGGATAAAGCCCAAGTAATTTTCTCTAACACCACAGTTGATCCTGCTTGGAGCAGGACGCTGGACTAACAAGCTCCTGAGGTGACTCCTGAACAGAACTATCCTATCTTGCATTCTTGCCTTATCCAAACTGCAGTTCCTAATTTTGCTGATCCTGACCTTGCATTGCTGACTTGACTTCCTGGCTTGACCTTGGCTTCAATGTTATGGGCTTGATGTGCAGTGACCAACAAACCTGTGGTGTAATTGACTACTGCTGCCAACCCACCTCTGCCTGGTAATCCCACCTGCTAGAAACCTGACTCTTTCTTAGTCTGCGAGGACTTACTGTCATCATAAAGATTTCTGAAATTTCAAATTTTATGCCTACATTTCACAACTTCTCCTCGCTTTTTCATAACATCTAAATCAGCCTGTCATCACAGTGGGCTGAAGCCTAGGCAAGGGGCAGTGGCATAATGGTTGCAGTAGAAGCATGTATTTTTATTATTAGCATCCTGGAAACCATAAAGAAATTGCAGCATCACTTCTGGATATAATATCTTTATCTGCTTTGAGGAAAAATAATTTGTCTACCTTGGTGTAGTATTAAGAAATATAAGGAAAGAGACATTCCTGAGGAATCACGCAGTAGGAGGAGAGAGGAAGAAGCTGGAAGGTATATAGGATTTGTAAGAAAGGTGTAGTTATAAGTGTTATGATATTGTTGGGGAAGTAATGTGGCTTTTAACATAAGAAGGGGGGAAAATATGGTTTATTTATTCTGTGGTTTATATAAAAAATTATGCACGGCAGTTAAATTTTAACTCCATTGTACACCCTGAACTCATGTTGCAGGATTATCCAGATTCTCATATTACTGCGAGAGACAGAAGGCATATAGTCTCAGTGTTCTTCTCACCTTAGCCAGCAAGTATATGCCTATGTAAATACTAAAATATGATTTTTTTCCTGCTGTTCAAGGTCATCATCCTAGCAAGAATGCTCATCCTTGAGTATGTTGTGCCAAACAAGAGCAAGCACATCCACAGTTTGTTGATTGCAATTGCTTCTACATCCCTCTAGAATTAGAAGTTGCAAGTTGTGGGTGGTGGTGCAAAGAAATTTATGAGGGAGATGGAGGCTTTTTATGTGACAAAATATTTTGGTATGGCTGTGCTGGACTTGCTTTTTGTGGTATTTGGGATGCTGCTGTAAAATTATCTGGTAAAAGTTAACAGTGAATTTTATAATCAGAAAAAGTGTCCCAAACTTCCATACATGCAATTCTCAGTGATTAGCTGACAAGCTGCAACTAGTCTTCTGATTAACACCCTGTTCTGAGTGCACATGGAGAAGCTGTCCCCGTATGTTGTTCTTCAAGTTCCTGACAGCACAGGCTTCTCACAAGTTACACTGCTGAAAGCTTATCTTGTTCCTTACTTTCTACCTTCTACTGTCTGCTTATCCTGTTAAACAGGTACATCCATCCCACTTTCCTGCAGAGCCACAGCCTCTCAGTTTTATGTGGCCTTGGAAGGAAAATGGACTAGTGTTGTTTCTGATATTCCCCGAGGCTTTGGAGACATTCATTAGGAATTTCTCCTCCTCACGTTGACATTGCATAGGAGATAGATGCATTATTTTAGTGATGACTTTGAACTGGGTGGCATTCTGTTCTCAAGTGTACTATGGAACAAGGGGTTGGTGGTGTCATAGCTGAAATATTCTGCTAAATTCATCAGGATCAGCTAAACAGACAAATCTCACAGATAGAAAGATGATAAAATGATAGAAGTGTTTGACTGCAAAGGTCTCTAAAAGACTGCTTATTGCCACAATATGAAGTAAGGCAGGGTCAGGTGTACCTAAACCTTTGGTGATACAGCATTGTCTACTCAACGGTTACAAACCCTCCATTGCTCAGCCACTAGAAATCCTAGATTTGAAAACTGCCCCTTGCAGCAAACTCTGATGTGCATCTACTGTCTCATTTGCAATGCCTTCTTAAATGCAAAATTAAATAGTGTTTGCCACAAATTAACAGTCTTTCTTTTTATGTTCTTTGGTGAACAAAGAGCACAGTTAATCAGTATAATGAGCAGCAGGAAGACTGAACCACTGGATCAGAACAGTCTGCCTCCAGAGGTTTTGATTGTGTAGGCTTGCTGGCACCTTTCTCACTTTCCTTGCTTGGAAGACAACAATGTGCAAATCACAGATCTCTGCTGTCCATCTACAGTGGCTGACAAAACGCATCATCAAAGGAGAGGGGGTGTTCCCAGGTTTAAAGTGAGCCCAAACTGATCTTTTTTTTGAGAGTCAGAAATGGCAAAGTTGTAAAATCAAATGCCTGGCATAGCAGAGAGTGACCAGAGCATGGCAGTGTGGGAGACTGCATATTAAAGCGAGGAGCTGGTTATGGCTATCATATTCACAGAGATACCCTGCATCTGGTCCAGTGTCATCATGTAGACTGAGATGGTGGGGTGGGGAAAGGGAGCTTTGAGCCTTTGTATGAAGGTGGTAATGCAGACACCTCTCCCAGCTGCTCCCCGTCTGTTCCACTCACACCAAATGCCCGTCCATTTGCTCAGAGTCAAACAGGCAGCAGGAAGCCAAATGCTGCATAAGTTTCATGAGGTTGTTAATTATGATGGCTGCCTGGAGTTGATGTGGAAAATAGAAATACCACAGCTGAGTCCAAATGGACATGCTGCTGTTTGTTTTTACCTTGAAGAAGCAAATTGAACACAAGGGCTTGATAACATCTGATACCAGCTCTCAGAGCATACCCTGCATACGGTACCCTGTGTGATGAGAGACATGTCAGATGGACCATTTGGACAAAGAAAGTGACCCAAACTCTCCCACAAACCACACTTAAGAGGCTTTGGATCTATACAAAGATAAATAACGCAGCTGAACAGCTGTGTTATCACATAACAAGTGATCTTGTATTTCCAATCTGTCCCAAAAGGTACTTATTCTAGAAAAGCAGTAAATACATTTGTGTAAATACAGAAAGTAAACTGTTTGCATTTAATATACACATTTAATGAAAAACAGTAATTGCAAAGTCAGTATTTAGGAATAAACAGAGTTATTATTCAACTTATTCATGTAATATCTTTTCTGACCCTTTGCATATATCTAATATTTATAGCTGTATTTACTCCTAGTTACAGTCATTATTGACATCTGAGAAAAATCTAGCATTTTCTGTTGCAATGGAAGACTGCATCCTTAAAGTGCTAGAAGGTCACAGGAGGAATTTAGAGCTGGCATTTTCTAAATTTACGCTGTCATTTCTTCTTATACAGGCTTATTTTCTACTCATTTGTTTGTGTGTATCTGTGAGATACATATGAACTTTATTCTGTATATATTAATGTTTGCATCAATTTATTTTTTATTTCTTTTCAGTATAAAAAAAACATATTAAGGACTATAATTCATTTTAGTATATCTGTGCTACAGTGCAGGAAAATCAATTAGCTTTAGCCATCTCAGTTTCTTTTCTGTAAAACTGGCATTTACAATGCTTTGCAGTCCTCCCATAGAAAAGGCATGTTGACTAGCCCCTGGATGTTATTATTGCTATGTACTCCCTGTTACCTGTTGAAGGGGTTAATAGTTTTTTTTTCCCATACAGGTTTGAGCTGGGAGTATGGAAGCAACTTCGGTACAGATGTTTATTGCCTCACATACAGAACTGTGCATGTGTGACTTATACCACATGGAAGGTGCCATGTCACCTCCAGTATATGGCCTCCACTGGTAAGCTTCCATGGAAAACAGAAGCAGAAGGCAGACACATAAGATGGGCATTAGTATCTGATATGCCACATGGCACTGCAAGGTATAGCATCATCGCTGGGACAGCAGTTAGCTGAGATGGGGACTTTGGGCATGAGCACAGAGCTGTAGCCTCCCTCATGGTGCTGCAGTACTCAGCCAATACTGCCTGGGTGTGTCTGTACTGTGGCAGGTGTATATCACTGTTCTAAAATGGCAAACAGCAAAGGTGTAACATGCTTTCTGCACTGCTTTCTTAATGCAATGGAGCTGTCTGCATGCTGGGCTCTGTCGGTGGAGCCTGCTTGTTCTGTGGTCAGTGCATGGAAGCCATTTAATGTAGGTCATAATATGCTAAACGCAAATAAAGCAAAATCTGGAGTGATTGCACTCTAACATATGTATTCTTACACGCTGTCTTAAATCATGGCTTGGAGACTGTTTATCTGCAAAAATAATTTCCTCTCTGAGCATCTGCAGGGAAAACAGCTTCTGTGCTAGTTCAGTGCTGTAGGACACATGAAAATGACAACCTCTCTTCCCTTTTGGATTTTGCAGTCTCCATTTTCATTGGGAGTCCTACTGTGAAGTACATCCTACTTCACTTTTTTTTTTTTAAATTACCCCTCTCAGCATCTCCTTTATCATTATCAAAGAAAAACCTTTTGTGTCTTGATAGTCTAGATGTGGTTTCTTATATCTCTGTTTGTTTGTTTGTTTGTTTGTTTATTTTGTGTGCCTGATGATGAGCATTTTGAAAAGAATCTGAATGCATGAGCAAATCTATTTGGGCACCTACTTCTTGAAAGAGAGGAAGACAGAGAAGTGGATAAATGACAGAGGCACTGCATGATTGCTGGAAACAGCTCTTTTCACATCAACCTAGTATAGATTGAGTCATGAAGTCCAGGTAGAGCAAATATAGTTCCTAACTGTACTGCTGTCCTGCTATTTAGTTCTAGCTCTGCACTGCCATGACTGCAGTGGCCCAGTCCATAAGAAAGGAATATTACCTACTTCCCTATGTAATATATATAGACTTCTGTGGCAAACAGCCCTAACTAAAATCAAAGTGTTATTATAAAATCCTAGCAGTCATAATAAATAAAAGTACTGCAAACAGCTGAAAGAGGATTTAACTAGTGTTGCAATTATCTTATTTGAGCAGGACACTGCTGGTAGCAAATTTTATGTACAGTGTTGTGGGGTTTTTAAATGACCTTAAGCAGTCAGGGCATTTGCTCTGAGTGTATTGTGCAAGTTGGAATAAATGGCGGAATGATTTGGGCTTTTTAAACTAGGCTGAATAAAATGCTACAAGATATCCTGCATGGGTGGGCTCACTCTGACAGGCAGATGCATTCAGTAACATAATGTGTCTTGTATGGCTCTGATTTATATGACTCTGTGAAGGCGCCTAAGGGCTGGTTTACTCACAAGCTCACACTGTTTTAATTAAACCTGTTTTCAGTCTAGGATTTCAGTTCGGAATAAAAGTTACTGTCATCAAGACAGCTAAAAAACGTCAAGCTCTGCTTTATGCATCCCACTGTAGGTGTCTGAGGGAAATGGCACAGCTCTGCAGGTACTGTACATAGAGAAAATAGGTAGGCATCTCCTGAATTCCCTCAGGAAAAGGTTTAATTCTTTCCACTGACTCCAGGGCATGAGGAGATGAAGTCCATAGCTTAGAAAAGTGGAATGAGAGACCCAGAGAAGATGATGTAGTATCTCCTCTCACTTTTGCAATTATTTTTCCCAGTCTCTCATAGTCTTTTCAGTGTTTATACCCAATTTGCCATTGCTGGGTGAACCTCAGAACTACAAATGCAAATATTCTGGAAAAGATATGAAGAATAGCCTGGATAAAAAATGAGGTCTAATAATAACTCACTAAAATATTTGTAGAGAAATTAAAGAAAAGTGGGGAAAAGAAATAAAAGAAAAATGAAAAGATACAGATGAAGACTTCAGGATGATGTGGCTAGAGGTTCTGTGAATGGAATATAGAGGGGTTCATGACCATATTTGTTGGCTGAGTCTTGAGATTTAAGAGAAGTCAAAGGGAGCAAGACAGGCAAATAAATGGGGGTTTGGCATCAATTTTCTTTCAGAAAATCTTGCCTTAGATACCCAAGTGAAAAAATATTCTATTCATATGCATATATATTAATGCATATATGCACATAAACCACATGTGTATATGCATACACATATATACTTATGCATGTATATATAGCACATGCACACAAATATAAAATTTGTATTTAATAGGTTTATCTATAGAGCAACTGGGTACACATATGCAGACATACCTCTTTCCCCTTTATATAAGTACAATCCTAAATCAATGAGGTTTTAGAAAAAGAATTAAATAATAGTTAGACATCACTTGCCACTTGAACTTAAAGCACTGAGCTCTTAACAGAGGGATTCAATAGTTCCTCAGTCTGACCCTCAGACTCTGGGGTGTTTGACTCCCCGCCTCAGCAAAACTCCAAGTTTGTTTATCTCAGAAGCTGCAGGCTCCCCTGTTTTTCTCAGTGGTTTAAATTCTGCTTGCACAGATGCCCAAAGGCACTGGGTCTCAGTCTATCGAGGATATGTAAATGAAGTTACATCCCTGCGTCAGGTCTGGCAGACATGATCTAAGCCACCCAGCTGGCAGGATGGACTTTGCATAAATACAGAACTCAGAGAGGTACAAATAACCTTGAGACTGCAGCACTAACCTCAGAATCACTAGTCTTGGATTCCATCTTCTGTTTCTGAGACTCACATCTAGGTTGGCTCATAGGAAAAAAAGCAGTAGCAAACACTCCTGGAGGGCTCTTTCTGCTCCTGAACTGAGACCACAGCACCATCTACATACAGGTGTGCTTGTAGTCAAAGTCAAAGTCCTGCACTCTCACTGTTCAGTGCCGAGCCCTTCTGTGCTGGCCTTCAGGCTCTTCTGACTCATTGTAGCCCTGATAATTTGCATATCTAAAATAAAGAACTGGAGAGAGCTGGTGTGATCTGAAATAGCAATGTAAGACTGAACTTCATACAGTTTCACCTGTGCCACTGCTGAGGTCTTTGCCAGGAGGGTTAAGAGCAGGAAGAAACAAAATTTATCAGCAAATAAGTTATTTCTCTCTAAAAGAGGATACCAAGCTAAGCTGTAAGTAAATAGCCATGGTGTTGGAGAGAAATGAAGAGGTAAATCTGTTTGTGTTTATAAAATGAAGAGCTAAATCTGTTGGCACAGGTAGCACTTGTCTCTAAGAGCTACAGGACTAGAAAGAGAGCAGAAAGAGAGGAGAAAGAGTGTCTAAGTTTGCAGGGAGAGTGTTACAGATCATTTAGAGTTCTTTCTCATGAATAATGTTAATTCATCAACCCTGGACAAAATAAAAAGAAAAAAAATTAGAAAATATTCACAGGCCAATCAGTAAGAGCCAAAAGTCTGGCCCAGCTGTTTTGTAGGGACTGACTTGGAAAAATGGCATGCAGAAAAGTGAACTCTGGGGAAAAATTGAATATACAATAATTACTTAGTGTAACATCCAGTGAAGTTGCCTGAGAAACTTATAATAAACAAATCTAGTATTTTCACACCATTAAGTTATGGAACTCATTGTCACAAGATACTGGCAGAGCCTGGAGTTAAACGCTAATGAGCAGGGGGCAGATTTGTGGGGGAAATATTTCTTGCAGCCTACTCAAGCTGGAATATATATATTAAACATAAGGGTCTGAGATAACCTGTGGCTGAGGAAGACCCTAAGCTAACAGAGAGGAACAGGGAAGATTTGTTATTGATGTGTTTTTTTCTTTCTTTCCTAATGTCTTTCTTGATGCCTCTGCTATTGGTTGCTGTCAGAAACAAGAACTAGGTTAAACATGCCTTTGGTCTAACTCAGTGATACTCTTCTTATGTTCTTTTAAAAGAAATCACAGATAATCCTGAGAACTGTTACTTTTAAAGCTGGAAAGGGAATATTTCACTTATTTTCCCTATTGCCTCAATAGCTCAGCATACTGCTGCCATGCATGAAGTGTGCCAATAATCCCATTTAACTCTCCTTATTCCACAGAGGATTCAAATTCAAGATAACAGCTCCAGGCACTTAAAATATCATTTAGGAAGGCCAAAAAAGGGACAGTGATCACAGAAAACCCCTTCTAAGCCTCTTGGGCTTGACTGAAAAGTTCCTGCTTATGTCCCAGAATGCCAGTGATATTTTAGAGCAAACTCCCTTGGGAGCCTACTCTTATGATGGAAGCCCAACAGTTATAACTGCTGGTTTACATTAAGTGATAGGATACACACAGTTTAAGTCTGAGTGCCACAAGAGGAAGACTGTTCCTACTTGTTCCCCCTCCTATCATGGACACATGAGTTCCCTGTGTGAGCACAGGCATTTCTGTGGCTGCCCAGTCATCTCAGTCATCAAGATGATAATGTGCATGCCAACGAGCAGAAATGTGGGGCACAGGCTGAAGTCACTATTTTGAGAGCAATTAGACCACTTGTGGAAGCATGTATATCCCCTCTTCATAAGATCTAATTGCTAAGTTTGCTTGGTTCAAGATGAAGTTTTTTGGATAACACTGACTTCAGTTAAAAACTTGTTTAATTTATTGTATAAACAATCAGTAACTCCACCAAATGTGAAGGATTTGGTCAGGAAGTAGAAGACCAAGGATTTAAATTAATGTTCACATTGTTCAGATTAAAATGGATGATTGTACTTCTGAGAAGGATACCCTTGCTCTAAGTCAGACACACTCTTAAGAAAATCCTCTACATCCTTCCTCTTTAAAGCAGGAGTGAAAAAATTTACAGGGTCAGAAGAGGTGAGACAGGGTATATTTGCAGCTTAGACATTAGGTGCCTCATCAGAGGAAATCAAAGCCTCTTTCTTTTTCTTGGATGATTTTTTCCCTTCAGTGCTGTAGTAGGGTAGGACATGCACACAGCATGCTGTAACTGCATCCGGATACACAGTTGTCCTTATTTCCAGGTACTGAATCAAGTTTTTCCTCTGTTCTTCCACTGAGGGCCATGAATTCTACATGCCTGGCTGTACAGAAATTCAGCTTGAACACATGTAGAGGCATCTTTCTACCCAGGTGAGCCTACAGATGGCCATTCATGCACCCTCCACTACTTCTGGGAGGTATAAATTCAAACCCTGTCAGTCTGAGGAAGACACTGAACTCAGCTTTATCATTTCCTGGATAAGATGTTATGCAGAAGAGATCTGTTGCAGAGGCCAGCTCCGCAAGGGAAATCCAAAAGCTTAAGCTAGTATCAGGTTTCTGTCTCTGAATTGCACACTGACAGCTGTGTCTGATATAAGAGCTCTAGTCTTAGCAAGGGATGCCTCAGATGCACTTTCCCCTGTGCCTTTGTCTGTCATGGCAGGCTGCAGTGTAGGAATCAATCTTGTTCTACTCAAAGGGAACCTCAGCATCTGAGGCATCTGAGTGGAGTGAGTGCTGCAGCCGAGCCTTGCACTGCGAAACTGCCTGAGCTGAATGTGCACAGGGGCGCTCTGCCAACAGCGGCTCCATGCTCACGCAGGAGGAGGACAAAACTGTTAATTAACTGTAACACAAATCCAGGTTTTTGGGTCTTCAGTGTGTCCCCTTGAGTGCTGAAGGCTACAGCTTGCTTAGGAAAGCCCTGTGATGGTCACTCTCTGGAAAGAAGACCTTGGCTACATTAGCGCATGGGGCAAGCCTTTCCATTAGTTGAATGGGCCTGCAATTAAGCTTCCAAGGAAATTTAATTGCATGTAAGGATACCCATTTATACAGAAAATAGATGTAAGTGCAAAGAAATATGAACAAAGTCATATATATTTATGTCAGGAATAAAGCCAAGTTCAGCACTGTAGTGATGCTATTCCTGTAACTCACTTAGAAGAAATAAAAAAAAATGTCTATTTTGTGAATATTTATGTATTTTTTAAAAAAATAATGATAATTAAAACAGCAAGAAAAGAGGTGGTGAGAGGACATCATATACCTCCTCCTATTCCTTGGATGAGGTTCACAAGCCTCATCAGAGATAAAAGGCTTGTGTTGGCAACTTTACAGTTGCTTTTCAAGCTTGTCAGATAGTCATGCTATGGCATAAGCCATTGTTCTTCTGGAGGCCTCCTTCTTCTCTGATTTGATGGGAAAAAATCTGTCATCTTTTAAATTATATTCCCTTCCCAAAATTAAAAGGAGGGCAAGAATTGGCAGATCCCTATTTAGGCAAGAGAAGCCATCTATTATTTATATACCTCTTTTAACCCTGCTGCTGTTACATCTGATTGCAGAAAAATCCAAGCTGCCACTCATCATAAAAAAAAAGTAACATTGAAACCTTTGCTTTATATTGAATTAAAATATTGGAAATGCAAAGTTCTACCTTGATGTTGGGATCAAGGGAGATGCATTTGTGTTGTTGGAGCAGTCATAAGACAGAACCCATTCTTTTCAAAGTAATTGGCTGCCTGCTGTCAGAAGTCCTGAGGAAAGTTTGGCATGTTTGTTCAGAGCTGCGTTGTCTTTCTGTATTTATTTAGAAAAGGCTGCTGCCTATAGCTGGACCTCTTCTATCAGCAGTGAACATCTACCTACAATCCAGCTACTGAGTTTTGCGTTTGTTCATTTGCACTTGCTTGCACTGTGCAATGTATTTTTTTGGTTTTGCTCCTGTAAACTGCTTCGGTTGGGAAGACAAACAAAAAACTCCTCTGCAAATATGGAGCAAACTGAATTCCCAAAGATTTCCACTTCAATCTTTACAACAGAGACTTCTGAAATCCTTACTTAGAAGTGTTTTGGAGAAGAGATGGGGCCTCAAAGCAGCTCAGATGCTTCATCGCTGTCTAGAAGCTCAGAAATAATTCTCACACACCATCTGGCAGGGAAAAGTAGTGGACTCAGACTGTGGAGAGGAAACAAGACATTGACCAAATGTGTCCCACTTAAGTATCATTCAATGGATATTTGCCCCTTTCTCATCTTGAGAGCTCAGATTACCCAGTGAACTGCTTTGCCCCCGAGTGAAATGTGTGTCTATCCAAGATGTAAGCTTTCAGCATAGCTACCAGTAGCTGAACAAAACCCACCAAAACCCACAGCAAAAGCTCCAGTAAAGCTTCATATGATAAACAATACAGACTAGAGCTGAAGTTTTTAATGAAATCACAAAGCAATTATAATCAAAATGAGCTTGAAGAGATATGATATGAAATACTGGCATTCCCCTGGGATAAAATAGTCTTGCAGGGCTCTTCCTGACTCCTGAGTCTGCACTGAATTAAGGAGGAAAATAGGACATATCAGCAGATAGATAAAGAAGTTATAAATTCTTAGTATTGTGGACCAACCTGTCTCCTGCTGTAAATGTGTTTCTCATATTGAAGGGGCATATTTTGCCCTCATCTCCACCCTGAACCACTGTGGATTTTTGAAATTTAGCCTGAAAGTAAAATAAAAACCAAAGGCTATGTCTGAGATTATTAGCATCCTACTAGTATCCAGTATTTCACAGTGAGACAAGGAAAATATCATTGCCGTTTTGGATGTTTGTTTTTTTTTATATTTTTTCCTCCCCTTTCATATTATGAAAAGAGCTTCTGAATTTCAAGCTCTAGAAATTCAGGAAAAAATGTATTTATCCAAATTCTGTGTATGACGAAATTTCCCTCATCAACCAGTTACTCTATAGCTTTTTCTAATTTCAGATACCTAAAAATAAAAAGTCTTAACTCTGGGTTGGTAATACATATACTTCCTCTATTTAATGGAGACAAGTAGATGTCTCCAAAATATGACACCTCTCAGACTATGCTAACATGGTGGTGTGAATCATTCCCTGTCATGCCCATTCCGGTACAGTTACTTTCTAGGAATTGGAAGGAGACCACTAGGCACTGAAGGCTGCCCAGCAGACATAATAATTTTGGTTCCAAATTCATGTCACCACTATGAACCTGGTCTAAATCCAATTAGTGACCTGCTATAGAGGTGAAAGCCTGAATAGCCCATTGGTGATTCCCTGAATTATTTGGTCTCCCAAAGCAATTTTGTTTAGCTTGAAGCCTGTTCTTCTGAGCTGCTGATTTATATTTTAGCTGAGTACAAACAGGATTTTAATCATTAAATGTAATAACAGAATTTGCTCTTATAGGGTAAAAGCAGCTCAATCCATATCCAGTAAAGTAGCCTGAGTAATGGAAACAGAAACACAGTACTCCATCCTTTCAGGCATGTAAAAATAATAGCTAATAGTAAAAGATGAGGTATCTCATCTCCTTAGAGACACTTGAGTCATTTATGGTCCAACAAAAAGATCTTCTACAGAAGCTATTCAAAGAGGGCAAGATGGTTTCTTTCTATTTGTATCTCTTGATTTATGCTTTGGATAATATTACTGAGCTCTGCGTTGGGGGGAACTTTGACCAGGATATCTGAAACTAGACAAATTACACACACATGTTCACAGGTTCTCACTTGTGCCCACACTCACTCACATAATTTTCCTCTCATAAAGTTCATACTGGAAAATCTAAGTTTTGTGATAATAATTTGAACTCATAGAACAGAACATGTCAGAGCAAGGAATAATTTATAAATGCCTGAATATCAAGGTATCAAATCACTTTTTCACCTTTGCCATGGTAAATGTATCAAAGCAAATGTGCTTGTGCTCAAAAATAAAAAAAATCACAAATCTGGTAACTGCAGCTGTCAGAATCTAACTGCTGCTTCCATGGTGAAAATAATGGAACCAATGCATTAAGAGAAATTAAACACTAGATACCTGGATGGTAACAGCCCAGATTAAGCCACTTAAGATTAGGTTTGTAAGTATGCCTTTCACACGCAGGTGAGGTTACCGGTGATTCATTACAAGCAATGAAGATTTCTTCTAATCAATTGCCCCCGTGCAGGTGTCTACTACCTCTTGAGAAGCCTAAGTTATTGTACTTGCCCTCCAGCTTCTCTCCAACAGGCAGTGGGTTCTTCACAGGTTCTGTGTCTCATCTGCTACCCCCATCTGAGAATCTCAGGTGTCTCAGAGCATCTCAAATTGCCACAGACGATGGCTTGATAGAGATAACTGTATCCCACTCAAAATGTTTTTAATACCAGTGGAACCAAATATACTGAAGCAATTTCCAGGACAGTCAGCATGAAGGGGTCCATCTATCCCTCTATGACTACAAGAGAAAGATGAAGAGGTAAAAGGAGTAATGAAATAATTAAGAATGAAAAAATTTTGACAGAACTTTCTGAAGAGGGAATGCTTTTAGGATTATAAAACAATCTTGCTAGAGAAATTACATCAGCACCTGGCACTTTAAAAATTTGATAGCACAAGGCAATAACAAAAGTGATTTTCAACTCATTTGCATTGTAGATACTCACTTTCCATAATGGCCTTCTGCTCCCCCCTCTGATAACTGTATTTGTCCAAATTATTTATTGCAAATAAAATACAAGATGAATTAAACTATTTTCCCCTGTTTATAAATCATTTTCAAGCTTATCTTGATTTGTATGGAAGTATTCACTGCACATAAATATTTGCCAAGTAGTTTATGAGGACAAATTACAGATGACAACTTGTTCATGAACACTTATTTCAACTCTTTATTACTCCTGAGTTGTGATTAGTCATCCATATCACATGGTATTGAACTGACTGTTACTTTTTAATCAAGAAAACAATGATTAATGATGGCAATTAACTGATCATGAGGAACAAGAATAATATGAAGTTCAGGACTCACATTTTTAAGTAAACCAACAAGCATTTGAAGATACACAGTCAACCAATACCAGTTTCCTATAAGTATGAACATTACTAACGTAGTAAGTTCACTGATGAAACATGCATCTCCTCCAGGTTTTATTCTTAAAATTTCATGCTGCCACTGCTACATGCAAAAGTAATTTAGGAATAGTAATGAAGTAGTTCACTGGTCCATGTTGTATTTGCTTTCTTTCCATGTGAAGGATTTTACTAACATTGTATTTTCTCCTGAGGACTGCAGTACTCTTAGATGTACTCTTTCAAGGCCGTCCTGGTAAGTGCAGTTCTGCACAACATATGGGAATCCCCAGGTTTGATCCTGGCTGGAGCTATCCCAAAAAGGACAAAAAAAAATCAACAACAACAACAAAGACAAGAAGCAGCTGTGCGGATTGCAGAAAAATACTTGTTATTTTGAATTTACTTGGTTGAACTATCCACTGGGAACCCTGGAAGAATCTTGTTCTGGGCTATAAGAAGCAGAAGGTGTCACCACTGAAAGAGTGAGTGATGCTTCATGGTTGTGACAGAAGCAGCTCCAAGCACTGTTCTTTGAGTACCACTGCACTAGTAAGTATGTTGTAGAAATAAACTTGGCCTGGCAGCACAATGGATGAGAGTACTAAGAGTATCTTTTAACATCTCTTCTTCTTCTGATTTCAGAAAGGAATAATACATCAAACATTTAAATCTGGTATATTTCTGTAAATGATACATCTCTTGATGAAAACAGCTTTTACCTTTTTTCAAATTAGTTGGGAGGAAAGTGAAGAAGAATATCTCTTTACAATCTCTCCAATCTGTCTTTGCAAACACATAATCTCATGTGATCAGCCAAGTTATGAAAAAAATCTAACCTAATTACTCTTAGTAGGTGGAAAAAATCCAGAAAAATATGGAGCCACCAGAAAAGCAGGGGAATAACTGGCACTGCAGCCTTTCCCCTGCTTTCGGCTGTGCTTCCTGTCCCTATTTACTGTAAAAATGCAATGTTTTTGGATTTATTCTTGACTTTCAGATGTAGTTGTAACTGGTGAATGTATTTGGAAGGCAGTGGGAAGAGGCAAAGGAGGACCATTGTGCCCTCCTGTTGCAGAGGGCGAATTTATGAGCAACCTGAACTGCTTCGGCCTGAGAATCCTGCTGCCCTAAGCCATGAGAATTTTGCTGATATGCCAGCAAGAGAGGATGTTGCAGATAGGGCGGAAAAATGCAAGGTTGGACATCTGCTGTTTGCTAATGGGCCTTAGTTACTCCCTAACAGTACATTCTTAAGGGAGTGCCTCCAGGCCTAGCTTCTCTAGACACAGAACCTCAAAACATCAGGATGAGATAATGTAAACATTGGGCTTGTGAGATATGAGCTTGTATCCAATTAAAAGTTCTAACGTGCTTAGAGTGTGATTCTTTTAACCAATAAGATGTACCTGTAACCCTATATAACCTGTGTTCTGCGAGAAATAAATGTCTTCACTATCAACCTTATAGGTTTCGTGGTGAAGTCCTTGTCTCCGCATTAAACTTTGTTTACATTACCCTCCCTCAAAAAAAAAACCCCAAACCTATACAAAATAAATGTAGAAAGACTAAAATCATGATCAGTTTACATGAATTTTCATATGCAGATAGTATGGTGGGATGATAATTATAAAAAGAGTTGGTTTAACTAGGTAAAAAGGATACATACACTTATGTAGATATATCAATGTTTCAGTTTGGCTGTATAGTTGTCATCACCTCAGGCAGACAAAACAGCCTCAAATACAAAAAAAACCCCTACCCACCCTGCATTAGTTAGAATAGATTAAATACTCCTAACACAAAACATGAAGCTCAGTTGTAGAGTAGGTATTTCTGAAGCATCTCTCCTTAAGACAATGAATGCGTCGAGTACAAGGGATCATGAGCTGTGAGTCAGGTGAAGAGGTATTTGTAGCCACCAGAGTCATGTGAGGGGCATACACCTGGCAGTGCTCTGTCACAGCTCTGCCCACCTGACCAAACCAGTGCAGTAGTGTGCTTGTGAGAGTGGCTAATGGTAGGAGCCTAGGGAAGTTTATAAGATTGAGAAGTGTGTAACTGATATTCCTGAATTATTTCCCTTAGGCTACAATAAGCCAAAGAGCCAGGATTTCCTCCACTGAAGATGGGAGTGTTGTATTTAACAGCTCTTGGTAGGTTTTTTCCCATGGATTTTGCCTGTCAGTTTTTTAAGCTACGCTAAACTTTCAGCATCTGTACTATCAAGTGATAGGGAGTTCCTCAGTTTACCAACATATGGTGCAAAGGAATGTATGTCAGTGCATTCCCAGTACTTCTTCACTGCCCCTGGCTTGCTGCCTTGATTTCTCTCAGACCTGCTTCATTGCTGCAAACCTGTCTGGTTGTCTGTGGCCTCCCAGATGACCCTTGCTACCCAAGACCTTCACTGCTTAGGTACCATGAGACTGTGTCCCTGCCAGTGAGGAACTGTGCCTCCACCTGTCGTGCTGTCATCATCCACTTTCAGCTCCCCAGCTGGTGTGCAGCAGTCCTGGCTGTGCCCTGACAGTGTCATATTCATCAAAAGACAGCTCTCACTCCCATTTTGGACCTCTTGTATGCCAGTTCCCCTGGATGCTCTTGAGTCTTGGAAAGCAAAGTGATCAATTAATTTCTCTTCATTTTCACAGGATTTTACAAAATTAATTTTTCTTTGTACCTTAGTTTCCCCATATAATAATTAGTAATAAAGTCCTTGCTTTTCTCTGTGAAATCACTAATGATCTAAAGATGAAAAGTGCTATGTAGGAGCTGCCAAGGCCTAGAACTTGAAATATGTCCCACTGAAACCAGTAGGGGCAGATACCTCTGTGCTTGTGTGGAACTGGCGCCTACTATAGCTAAGATAGGGGAGTTAATTTTCCCTGGCTTCAGTAATCTAAATAATAGGCATTTAATCTAAATGAGTCAATGGAGACACACAAGTAGTTTCAGACCACTTTAAAACCCCCATGGTGTCCACGGAGAGAACCTAAATTAATTGCTTAGATGGCCAGACCTAACTGGTTGTTTTATGCTAGGTGTCAGAAAGTTAATGGCTAATTTACTTGTGTCCGGATGGATGGAATCAGTATTAGCCTTTGCTAATAAGTAAAGTATTTGCTTATAAATTGTTAGAATAGCAATATTGTCCTGCTCCAGCCTTAGAATGCTGCCAGTTTAGCATGTTCCTGAAGAGCCCTTTGGGTAAAAAAGGCTTAAAAGATTAGAGATGAGATGAAGGTGATGTAATTCAAGAAATTGTCTTCTGCATCTAGTCCAGATAACTATTAATTCTAATTCTTCCTTAATTTACACCAAGTTAAAGAAAAGATGGCTTTGAATTGATAAAGATGATTTGCTCCTACTCTGCTGTGCTTTAGTAATTTCAACTGTATTTCAACCTGCCATGATGGTAGTGAATATAAGGCATATTTAGCTCTGTGTGAACCTGAATTATCTCCTTGGAATATACTTTATTAAAGACATGAGTATTTTTACTGATATCTTTCTTTTTAGCAGGCTGAACCCTCTGGTCCTAGTGACAAAAGAGTGTAATATCAAAGACTTTTATAAGAATATGAGATAGTATGACATTGAGACACACTTCATTTGTATGCTCTTGGTTTAGATTATTAACCCTGGTTCTGTTTGAAGGAATGAAATTAAAATAATAAAATTAAAATTATAATTATAAAACTAAAACAAAGGCCCACAAACTCTATCCTTCAGATTTATTTCTCAGACTTATTAGTTTCTTCTTACGGTTTCCATTCCTGGTGTTTAAGTCTTGAAGCTATTGCACATGATAGCATACTGCCATAAAATCTACAAAATGTGCAGACAGATGAGTGATGCAAATTGTATTCAGGTTTTACAGGAATCTGTACCAGAGATAAAATCAGACAGAAATTGTTTATCTCACAGGGAAAACAAAGAAGAAAAAGAGCAGAAGTTTCCAAGGCATTGCAGAAGTTTATGCTTCCATTAAGACCAGCCATCTCGCTGCTCACTGTTACATTCAGGAAGCTTGAAGCAGCCTCCCCGCTGTTTCATTTGTTCGCAAAACATGCTAATGACAGTTTCATGATTAGAGCTAGCGAATATGAAATGTGCAGAATGAGATTTAGAATAAACTCGAGAGGGCAACTAGATCTGCGGCGTATAACCCTGCATATCACAGCTCTCTCCTCTCCGCGGCAGGGTCTGTCCGGGGGAGTCGTCCTATTATTTTTTCATAGGGAGGAGGGAAAAGCATCCTCGGGTTGCACCTGGGCTGCGGTTTTAACCGCAGGCGGCTGTCCTGCCCTGCGCCGTGGCGTCGCCGTGTCCCCTCCCAGCCCTCGCCGCCGCCGGCACTCCGCGCTCTCCAAAACAGAGCCCCGTGCTCCCTCTGTAGTTCAAGAAGGGAATTCTAGATACCTCCTGGAGCTGCTCCGTCCTATAAAAACAAAACAAAACAACAAAACAAACAAAAAAAACCAAAACAAAAGTGGCAAACTGCACAACAGCCTGGGGGCGAGGGCAAGGGGTTTTGGGGGCTTCCCCGCACCAGTGTGAGCAGGCAGTAGGTCTGTCTTCTCCAGGACTCTGATGGGGAGACCCACCGCAGGCATGAAAGCAGGCCTGCTGAGTCTTCAGCATAGGAAAGAGATGGACCTATTGGAGCAAATCCAGAGGAGGGCCACGAACAGGGTGCTGGAGCACCTCTGCTGTGAAGACAGGCTGAGAGTTGGGGTTGTTCACCCTGGAGAGCAGAAGGCTCTGGGGAGGCAGACCTTATAGCAGACTTCCAGTCCCCAAGGGGGGCTTACAGGAAAAATGGAGACAGAGTTTTAACCATGTACTGATAGGACAAGGGGTAATGGTTTTAAACAAAAGGCGTGGTGATTCAAACTAGATATAAGGAAGGCATTTTTTTACAATGAGGGTGGTAAAACACTGGCACAGGATGCCCAAAGAGGTGGTGGATGCCCCATCCCTAGAAACATACAAGGTCAGATTGAATGGAGCTCTCAGCAAGTTGATCTAGCGGAAGATGTATGTGATCATTGAAGGGGGATTGCTCTAGATGACATTTAAATGTCCCTTCTGACCCAAACTATTCTATGATTAAGTTATGGGGTGTGTGACCCACATCAGGTCAATGCCTGATGCCCCAGGGGACACATCTACAGTGTCTACCCTAACCTGCCTGTCACTTAATGGGTGTAGTGTTGATCTTGCCTCAGAAAATATCTTTCTTTAAACTGCAGATGTCCTTCATTAGCACATGCTGCTTTGTTTGGAAATGGTTCATCATAGAACATGCAAGAAAATAACAGGATGACTGTGCACCCAGGGCAGTCAACCTGCAGGGGCATGATGCCCAGAGCCAGTGTGATGCTAGAGAGAATCAAAGAAAGTCCCAGAGCTAACAGAAAACATTGCAACCTCAGGCTTGATTATGAAAAAGTAAGACCAAGAGATAAGTCATGCACTGTTAGCCCCCAATTGCTAAAACATCGCTGTCAAAATCATGTCTTGAAATGCTACAGTAGTTGTCAGCCCTGGTGGGCTAAAAGAAGCCTCCTGCTTTTATCAAGTAAAAAAGACATTTTGGAAAATCAAATCTTTCACAGATGGGAGATTTTCTGTATAGAGCTTAAAGAATAAAGAAATACCCATGATTCCTATAAAAAGACCTTATTCAAAGATAATTTTGCCACTGTTGCTAGGACTGGAGGACAACAAGTGGAGCAGAGTAACTGCTTCCCAGTATGTGCACTACTGCATAAAATCAGGCTAACTCAGAAATAGCCAGACAAATACAAAAGTGCTGCACATGTCCTTTTTGCATCACTTCATAAAACTAAGTTTCTGTCACTTTCTAACTGTGACCAATCTCTGCAGTCCCATTGGTCATCAGTCATTTGTGCTTCAGTACAAGCAGGGGAGTCCTCTCTGAAATCAGAGTAGACTAGTTTCTCTTCAGTTTTTTTTTTTTGTTCTTTCCATGGAAGATGTGTTGCTCCTCTCCCTGCTGCTTGACCGGAACACTTCCAACTCTAACAAATTCTGAAAGATGGGGCTACACAGTGCCCAAATGACCAATACCTCTATGCTTCAGCTTCTTTATAGTAAAGAGAGAAAACCAGATTTGTTCATCCTGTAAATATTCAGGTTGTACTGCACCTAAGTATTATGCAGAAGTTTGTGCTGTACTTATATTACTAATAAACTTTTCTTTAGTTCTTGCACTTCAGTCTTTTTTAATCTGAAACATGTTTGTGCCATGTTGATATTTAAATCTATGCAAAGAAATAAGCAAATATATTTTTTCCTCTAAGACACTCAAGTTCTTCTTTTCATCCTTCATTTCTTCAATGGGAGGATAAGTCTACTTCCAATTTGAAGTAAATTTGTCTATTTTGCCAAATTAACGGGGGAAATATTGCACTTCATTTTCTTGTGGTGCCTGGAAAAGAAAGTTTTAATGTTTCCCATTTGTTTTAAGTGCCCAGTCAGCTCCAGATCAATTGGGCATGAAGGATAGCAGAAGAGGAGACAGTGAATTTAATGACAGTCATTCTATTAGCAGTGGAGAAAGGCTAAAGAAGCCACCTTCAGAGATGATGGAAAATCAGGTTGAAAAGTATAAAATTTAACATCTCGGTTTTGGAGTGCAAGACATAAAAGGAGGCAATGAACTGAAACAAACTGTATAATTCTCCTTTACAGAGGCCTTGGATAAAGAAAGGCAGGGATAGATTGAAAAGTAGACATATCTGATCCCCTAGTCATCAGTGTCCCTGACTCACCAGTGAAACATCTCGGTGATGTTACACAGACATGAGGTAATCACAAAGTCACTGTCAAACACTGTCAAACCCCAAAGTAACTAGCTTCTTTTTTGGGTGTTCAGGTTGACACACTGCAGAGAGTCTTGAGAGTGAGCAAGTGCTGAGCACTGCTTCATTAAGGCTTATTGAAACTGAATAGCAGAAAACACAGATATTAAAATCACCAGGTATTTCTGAAATGTTTGGTCCACATCTGTCCATGTGTGTTGCGAAGTGCATGTTATATGTATGTGCACTGTAAAAAAATGAATGAGATAGATGAACATCTGCTGAGTGTTGAAACACATGTATTACATGGGTATATCTTTATTACAGCTCACTTCATACATGTGCTTCTAGGATCCCAGCATAATATCCAGTAACCTAGCATAATTTTAGGATATCTTAAATCATCACCAAGAAATGTAAATATACTTATTTCTAACTATAATAAATAGCTTTTTTGATAAAGTTAAAACCCCTAAGATTTTCCTTTTGTGTGATATTGCTGTCTCAAGCATAAGGTTGCTAAAATCAGCCATTGCTGGTATATGAGAATGTATTGTTTATGATTTAGTAAAACATATTAGATTGTTGAATTCAGTTCTAGGAAAAATATCTCATATTAACTTAAAGGACTTCAAAATATCGCTTCCTTTCCAAGTACTGTATCCTCTGCAAAAAAAAACACATACAAGGACACAGAGCTATCACAGTTCTTATACCCAATAGCTGAAAACAAGGAAAACACTTCCTCTGTATTATGAAAATGATCACACTCATATATTCTACAATGCCAATTTATCAGCACATACCTCAGTTTGGAAAGTCTAATTTTCATTCCTGGCAGCCAAAGCTGAAAGAATGTTATTACAATATGAATATTCCTAAACCCAAAAGACTGCAGAATGTATCTGAAAGATTTCTAAATGGTAGGCAGACCAGCTCAGGTACTGGCCTGTCAAGATCGCACAAAGGATTAATTTACCCTTCACAGAACACTTTGCCCCTAAGTGCCTCTGAAATAGGAACATCCTTTTGAAAGAGCAATGGAAAGATATCACTGAGTATCATAAATATGTACTGGGCACTTTTGTTTGTGTTTATGAGAAAATGTTGCCAAATGAGATGTGTAAATAAAATCCCCCAAAGATAAAAATATACTTTAAATTATGGCAAAATCAATCAGCGTCTAGACAAATCGCCTTTTTAAAATCATCTTCTATATTTTATCAATGAATCTGAAAACCGTGTGAAAGCATGCAATTACTGCTGCTAGGAATTAAAAAGTAAATTAAACCAAGCCATGTCTTTATTCTGAAATGATTATGTAAGTAAATGAAAAGATCTAAGTGTATATGAACAGTCGAACATGTTCTGAAGTACTTATTGTGTGATATATCAGATGACCTATTTATAATTTTTGCTATTTAAAAATAGCATCAAATTGACCCCAGGTCTGCATCTTTAATAGTGCAGGTAGACTTTTATGCCCATATGGCTGGCTGAGTTCTGTGCTAATGTATGAGCAAAAGCTCCTGCATTAGATTTCTAAGAAAATAATAAAAATAGCTGCGCTGGAGGGATGAGGAATGTAGGTTATTTAGGAAATTATTGGACACAGATGTAATTATATACATCTCTCTGTATGCATAAAAGTAAAACTTTCAGTATTACTTTTATGACTGTAGGGGATCTGGCCAAGATGGAGTTAAAATTCTTCATAGAAGCCCTTATGGTTCCATGTTTTGGATTTGTGGATAAAGAAGCAATTTATTATTATTGATAATACAGCAATGCTTTGTCTATTAATGAACAATTCTTGCACACCCTCAAAAGTTCTCTCTTTTTTTGCCACTGTATCCTCAAAGTGATTAAGAATGTAGCATGAAAGAAGTTGGGAGGGGATATAGCCAGGACAGCTGATTTGAACTCTCCAGGGGGAATTCCCAAAGGTATATTCTATACCATATAATATCAGTTCCACCTGAAAATGCTTGCTGAAGAACTAATTTAGCACTTGTTTCTGGTCATTTCAGATAAGGCTAACTCAATTTTCAATGATAAGCAAAAACTGAGAGCTGTTTAATAGTGACTTTAGTTAAAGATTAATTAAAATTAGGTACTGGACAACAAACTGCTGTTGCTAGGCCAGCTGACCCAGATGAAGACAATATGAGAACAGGCTTGGGGATCTCTACACTCAAACTAAATAAAGAAGGAATAGAACATAAAGAAGGAATAGAGCAATGATTTTCCATTTGGAAATGCACACTTCATCCTGGTAGTTTCCTGGATCATTTTATAAGGAGTTGCTTTTCACAGCAGTAAAACATAATTCAAGCACTTCACAACAACAAAAAAGAGACAAAAGTATCCAAAGTATGATATAAATGATCAGTGATCTGGGACCAGTAAGCTATTTTAGTGGATGAGTTAGGATTCTCTTTACACACTATTTATATAGCTTAAAGCACTCCAGGAGGTAGCTACATTTTGGCTGCATATTCTTCTAAATGATACTTTTTTTTAGCTTTTAGTTACATCATGTACATAGTCACTTTAGGTACGATTTTTTGAAAACTGAAATGATTCTTGAATTAAAAACACCAAGTTAAATGCTGGCTCATAACATCAGATGTGCTTAGAAAGGTGATATAGAGTTCAAAAATTCTGAGACTCATCTCCTAACAAAAACTTCCCTAAGGACCAAAGCAGTTTGAAGTATGCTTGTCAGGGAAAATATATACCTACCTGAATCTTAGTCTAGAGTCAGAAGTTTAATTCGTGTCCCACATTAAACAGTTTTCTAAGTCACAGTCAAAATCATATTGCTGTTAAATGGGATATTTTTTTAGCATTTTGGGTCTTTTTCCAAGTGTGTGTATATGAACCCTCTTTGATAGGCTGTGAATGCTAGCAGCCTGTATGGTACAACAGAGACCAGGGCAGGGATAATGTGGTTTGGTTGATATGTGTGTTCTACCACAATATCATTATTAAATAAGACTTGATTGTCACAAGCGCCAGCCTCATTTATTAAGGGAAGCCAATTTACCTGAACAAGCCTGTGAAATATGACAGTATAGTTGCTGCCTCATTTGCAGTTGTGATGTCCCAGCTGAGAGAGACATTTATACATTGAGAGAAGGGTGGGATGAATAACCAGGATTAAGAGTCAGTAGAGTCATCCCAGGGGAAGCAGCTGACACTCTGGAACAGAATCCTTGGCTTGTTTGAAGCATATATATATATGAAACATTTATTTTAGGCTGCTGTGGTGATTTATCTTAGCTGCAATTTGAGTCCAAAGGTAGTAAGTAAGGCAGGCAATTTCCAGGTACAGCCAATGACAAGAAGTAGGATCCTCCAGGGGGCAATTCAGAGCACGCAAGTTAGATGCTAAAGTAGCTGAAAATGGATCGCTGTTTCTGAACCTCATTTTCTTCATCCATTAAGGGGGAAACCAGTACTTTTTTACTTTTCTCCTCTCCCCCCACTCTTTCATTACAAATTAATTGTTTTTCAGGTACAACTTCCTCCAGCAGCACAAAGGCAATTTAAAATCCTGCATTTCCCAAATGTACTTTTTGCTCTAGGGGTGAACATATCCCATGAGAAATGAATGCTGGGAAGGAATACTGCTCTAGTATGCATGTCTTTGGCTATCTTGGTATTGCTAATGGGGAATAGAAAATAGTTTTCTAGAACCTATTGTATTGATACACTAGCTATCCTGCTTGACCTTTGATGGTTGAACTGAGTTGAATTGATCTCTCTTGAGAAATTGTTCATTTCTGAGATTTGTGGACCATATATAGAAGCCATAAAGGCTTGAAAGAAGACTTTGTAGTTCATATCCAATCCATAAAGGCCATATCATTGGGCTCAACATACAGGTGAAGAAATCCATTTTTAACCAACATAACCAGCAGGTGCAGGCTCAGTGTTGGGATGCTGGGTACTCTGGCAACAATATAGCATAAATGGAGAATCAGCTGCTGTCTATGCTGTCAGCTGGTTTGAATAATTAATTGCTAAGTACCTGTGCCTTTACAAGGTGCTCAAGGGCTCATTAACCTCAGCACAACAGCAGAATCATTTGCAAGCTTGTCTATGGATTAACCATTCAAGATTGACAGAGATTGCATTTTCCCAGGGTAGGTTAAATTAACTCCATACATTCACATTATTTTTATATTTTATAGATGCTTAATGATCTTTGTAAATACATTTCTGTAATTTTCTTCTATCACAGCTCAGCTTCTATCACAGAAGGCCAGGAAGGGGTTGTACTGTGGCTTAGTTAGTGTGTCAAAACTGGCATTGAAGTGGATTTTTCTCTAAAAGAAAGTCAGGATGAAAATTGTGATTGGGTAATTTTTTTTCTTTTGTCCATCTGCCTTAAATATTGGTGGAAGGTCCAATGACAGTATGGAACATGTCTAAGATGATTGTTCTTCTACCATTTCTCAGAGCAAAAATTGGGTTCTCACAATTACTTTAAAGCTGACCCTGAGCCATTCTGGTCTTTGATACATTTATAAAAGAAGGTAATTGTGGAGGCAAGGTTGAAAAGAAATTGCAACCAATTAGTTTAAAATCATGGTGATTACTCTTCTTCACTGTTAATTAGACCTTTCCACCTGTCTGTCTTGATTCCTTTCCTCCCAAAGGATGACAAGAGGAACCAAGAGTATTTTTTTTTAAATTAAGAATAACTCTGTGCTGTGTAAGGGCTAAGAAAGAAAATTCTGGTTTATTTGCAGATACAGACCTGAGGCTGAGGTCTCCTCTAAATCACTGAATTTGATGCAAGTCTGAGAAGTGAGCAGTGGACAATACATTGCATAACTAGTGTTTGATTTTTTCATTAATTGAAAACTAAATAAACAAATTCTTACTATTGTTGCAACTGACCATTAAAATAAAGATTAAAATGAAACCGAGATATAAACAGAATTTTTCCCCTTTAGTGTTTAGAAAGAACTCTTTGACTAGATGTGATTTTTACTGTCTTTGTTCTTGCTTTGCACAGAACCAGGTGGTAAAGAGTCAAGCTTGACAACCAGAGCAGGTGTGAACAGAATCTCTGCCTGAGCTGGTGAGTGCACACATTCACTTTAGTTGCCTCAAAAATCAATTGTTCTAAGTTTTTTTCTCATGGAAGGGAGGCAGTTTTTCTTTAGAGAAAGATCTTGCCTGTTTATTTTTGGACACCTCAGTCAGGCAGGCAGGCCTTCTAAGGTACTGCCAGTCCTTGGTGACTATGTGGGGAACTTTGGTATATGCCTTAGGAGCACTTCTTCTCTAAGCACCTGAAACTTAGGTGATCAGCTTAGTTCTCATCATGTATCATCTGCCTGCAGTCTTTTTTTGGGACACCAGAATAACGCTGGCAGTAATTATTGAAGATCAAAGTTGGGATTTCTGTATTCTAATATAGCATATTCTATTGCACCTTTTCATCCTATTTTAAATCACCTCAGTAAGTCCAGCATAAACAACACTGCCAAGGCTGTAACAGCAGATGGTATCTGCCACAACAAGCTGACCTCAGAAGTTTAAGATGGATGCCTAAAAGATGAAGGGGAGCTCTTTAGGAAAAAAGCTGTCATCTGTGCTGTGTTGTTGGAGGAAAATATTGGCTATGTCTTTACTAGTGAATTAAGAAATGGTGTCAGAGTGTTTTTATGGGTTTGGCTCTTGACTGTCTGTATTTTCGATGTAGTCTCTGGGAAGGTTTTGGCTGAGACCTAATAGCAGCCTCTCACATAATTCCTGGGCACTGTTTGGGAATTAACATAGGCCATTGGTATTTCCAAGAGGCACATTGCCTATGATCAGCCCACTTTGAAGAACAAGAGAGCTGAACTCTATGTGGATGCAGGCCCTTCCATGCCAGCTGGCCTCAGTGCCTGAGATCAGTCCCAGATCTTTTCAGTTTACTGAGGCTGGCACAGCCTCTTGCGGACTGAAGGTTTCAATCTTAAACTGTGCAACTATCCTGGAAAAGATCATAGAGCCATAAAACAGTGTGGGTCAGAAGGAACCTTAAAGACCATCTAGTTCCAACTGCCCTCCCATGGTCATGGACACCTTCCACTAGACCAGGTTGCTGAAAGCCCCATCCAGCCTGGCCTTGAACACTTCTAGGGATGGAGCACTCTCAGCTTCTCTGGGCAACGTTTTCCAGTACCTCACCACTCTCACACTGAAGAATTTCTTCCTAATATCCAATCTAAACCTACTCTATTTCAGTTTAAAACCATTCCCCCTTGTCCTATTACTACAAGCCCATGTAAAAAGGGCTCTGCTTTAGTGTGAAGACCTGCACTGATCCTAAAGTGACCCACAATCTTTTGCTATGAATTTCAGAGCCTTCAGCTTTAATGCTTGGCTGATTGTATGCCTCTGTTCCTGAAACAGTGTGCCAACAGAGCTGCAAAGTCTCCTGGCACTTTCCTCTGATTTGAGTGGACATTTTCAGTAAAGAAGTCACAAGCTAACTAAAGCCACCAGTAGAAGTTTTAAAAGGTGCAATACATACTCATTTTTAAACTTTTATGTTGCTTACAAGCAAAACCATCACCTGTGAATAGCAGTGAGTCAGCTCTCTTGATACAAGTTCTGGATGACACCTGACAATGCTTTCCTTTTGAAAAAGGCACTTACATATTTCTTACAGTTGGATACTTGTTTTGTGGTAGGAAAGCTATCAAGGAATTTCTTTCTCACTGTTGTGTACAAGCAAATATATGTATATATATATATAGGCAAGATTGTTTGTGAATGGTGCCATCTTCATTCAAAAGATATGTCTTGGGAAATGGCTCTTAAGTGTTCTGAAAA
Organism: Sakesphorus luctuosus; assembly: GCA_013396695.1. NCBI lineage: Eukaryota > Metazoa > Chordata > Aves > Passeriformes > Thamnophilidae > Sakesphorus > Sakesphorus luctuosus. The sequence goes on along the minus strand of VWZD01007927.1, from coordinate 588,956 downwards.
GTGCAACCCATGACTGTGCTCTCTCCTTCTACAGAGATGGCTTCTGTCAAGCCATTGATTTTTTCTCAGTCCTTTGAATGATGTCTGGAGAATTTTTTCTGTGCTGTAATTAGCCAGGGAAGAAGCAAATCACTTTTAAAGTTAGCCCATACACTCATTTGCTATTTGTGATATGCATGAAAATTAATTACGCTTTGAATTTACTCAACACAGAGAGAAGCTAGTGAATCACAATTTGCAGTTCATTGAATAAATGTCAGTTATTGATTTCTGTGGTTGAGTACTAGTGAGGTAATGCCATGTTTGCTACTCATTAGAGGTGGCACAGCACAATATATCATAAAATGTAATTAGGGGAACATCAATCATTTAAAATATGCGACTAAGATTAAATCTATTGGTATGCATGGAGAAATGAAAGGGCTCATTAACAACATGGTGTAATGTGACAGCAAAAGAAAGCTTGATTTTCAAAAAAGGAATCTTCCAGTGTGTTGAAGATTATTACAAGCCTCTTCTTCATATTTTAATTAAGATTTTAATCTGATTTTTCTTCTGCTGCTAGAACAGATGAACTTTCATGCATGCCATTTTGTCAAAAATATTTATGATAATGTTCATTAATTGATGATTAACGAAACTTCTTATTAAGGTTCTTTTAGGACTAGGCAAATGTCTTTTTGCATGGGGCATTCAGTTCATCTTTTGCTGAGATCTGAAATGCGATCTTTTGATCACAACTTGCACCAACAAAGGTTCATGATTGTTTGATATCTTCCTTGGAGAGAGACAGTGAGTCCGGACAATAAGAAGTAGGGAGGGGGAAATCAAAGCTTTACCTTGCTGTGAGGGAACTTCTGCAAGGAGCTAGTGGGAAAAAGAAAAAAGCAGAGGAAAAGCTAACATCCTAACACCCTTCTACTTATTTCTTCAGCAATGCAAGTAGAATTTCAGTAGGAGTGATTCTTACAGCTGTGAAGCATGGTTCTGTTCTGTGAGCTGTTAGAAAAGCTTGAAAAGTTGAAGGCCTGTAGAGAAGGCTAATTTTAGCTCCCTGTGCAGCAGAGGGATCCAATTCTTGTGAATGGTGTGAAAATGATCCTTTTACCTCTGCCTGCAGAGTCCCTCATCTGTTCTGTCCTAGGCTGTTCTTTCATCTGGGCTGCCAGGCTGAAGCAACAGCTGAGAAGGAAAGTCTCCTAGGAGGAGAAACACTACCAAATAGCCTTGCTAATTCTGCCACTTGAAAAGCTTTAAAATTTCCCTTACCTGAGGGAGCAATGGATTTTACAAGTAATCTAGTTTTAGGAGTGTAGCTCTGTAAGCAAAGCCCTCATTATGCCCTGGGCTGAATAGGAGGCAAAGATCTTCTCTAGCAGAGAATTTCTTTAACGATTCTTAGATATTCAGGTCCTGATTGTTATCCCAATATGAAGTAAACTATACTAGCAATTCTATTCACACTGGAAGTTGTTAGTTTTTGGATGTCCTTACCTGTCCTCTCCCTTTCTACTTTTATTAAAAAAGAGAAGAAATTCGGCCATAATGGAAAGGCTAAAACATGAATTTTATTTGCAAATATATTTATTCTCTTTTTCTCTGTTTTTCTTCCCTTCTCTCTAAGCTACATCTGTGTTGGCAGCTTAACTCATTACTGAACTCTAAAAAGTTCCTTAAACAGGCTTAATCAATGCCCCCATGCCCCAACCCTAACCCCCAGGGTCCTTTGCTCAGTTAAAATTTAAAGCCAGAGCTAGGACTCATGGCACCAAGCCTGCCAGAGTTCAAGGGGCATAAAGATGGCACCCTTAGTCATATGTGTAGTTTTTGTTAATCCTGTGAGGAGCAGGGAGTTGGAATCAATCCTTATGGATCCCTTCCAACATGAGATATTCTATAATTCTATGATTCTGTGACCTTCTGGGAACACTTGGTTTGGTGTCAAGCCTGGAATTCATCCCTCTGCCAGAGTTTTTCTGTAGATGCAAAACCATCCAGGGCTTCGTTCCTAAACCAACCCATCTGTAGATCATGTTTTATTTACATGAATTTCAATCCCAGTAGCCATGTCTGTGCAAAAATGCCCTTCTACCCTTATTCTACCCTTTAGAATGAGATGTGCTATTAGCTTTTCTATAACATCTTTTTCAGAACTCTCCTGGTTTCTGTTGATATGCTCATGTCTCTGAAGAGAAGGTACCAAAGAGGGAAGGAAGCAGATTGTAGGACTAAAGGAAGATTGTAAGACTGTCTTGTAGAACGTTCCCATTCTAAGCAGCATCAGTGAGAAATGGTCTTCTCTCAGATAACAGGACCTCTTGACCATACTGATCACAAGCAGTTTACTTTATGGCAGCAAGTCTACTAACTAGATGTTTAACAGAAGCTTGCACACCTACCATGCTTGTAGATACCTTGGTGGAGCACTCATGAGTTGATACACTTGCCTGAATGTTGGTGTGCAATGCTACTTCAGGTAAGTTAAATGCTCTGGTTTCCAGGTGCCCTTTCAGCTGGGTATGGATGTATGGGACTGCTTATGAGTATTGCAGTCACTATGGATAATGAGTTTTTCTCATCCTGTGCCCTTGCTTCTGGCCAAAGCTTAAAAGTATGGTGTTCCTCAGTTGCCTAAGTGACAGATCTTGGCCGAAAGCATAGGATGAGCATTGGTTGCCTGTGAGTTCAGTGTCTTTTCTGTTAGGAAGAAATGGAATTCACATATTCCACCACCCAGTAAGATGCTTCTAATTCAAACAAACCCACAAACATTTAAGCATTTAATAATCATTAAAAAGAAGGCATTCATTGTTCAATAAAAGGGGATAAGAGAGATAAGGTCTAGTCTCAGAGTTAGAGGTCTTGGGAGTGAGTTGATCAGATTTTTGTTTGGAATAAAAGGCACATATAGGGCACTACTTTTGTGTAGTACTTGACAAAGGACATGTCCCAGTGTGTTCATGCAGCAGAAAGCAGGAGTGAGAAATTCTACTGTCCCAGTTCAAAGGGCAGAGACCTGGATTTTGTAATGCCTTAAGGAGCACTGGCTGTTACTGAGGTCTTTATGTACTTTTGTCACAGCATTGAGATTGTCCACATTTAAAGAGTTATGGCTTGAGAAAGAAAGTTAGAGAAATTTCAATATCTTGGATATAAACTAGGATTAAAATAGCATTGTCACTAGTCCTAGTGATGCTTGTTAGAAGACTAAGTCTTTCCTGGGACTGCTCGAAGCTCCCCCATTTCCCCTTGTTTTTCTCAACTGATTTTTCTTGGTCAGATTTTCTGGATTATTTGATGCTAAAGCAGTAAAGAAATATTAAACAAAATTTTTCAAGTTGAATAAAGTAAATTTTAATGTTAGAAAGTGTTGTGCAAGCAGAATAATAAATGCTGCAAGATCTGCCTCTATATCTATAATACTATTTTACATGTATGTGTAATGTATATCTGTGGTGTATGGTCAATAATAGTGCAGAAAGAACTAAGTAAATTGATTGCTTATGTAAATTCAGACCCAAGACAGTAATTGCATAATTAATGTGTATTACACAGCTTTAGCCAAAAACTTACCAACCTCATCTACTTAGAAATATACATTCAAATAATGTTTCAGAATTACAGGGAGACACTACAGCATATGAATAAATAGCATTAATCCACTCCTAGTTGAGTTGAAAGCACAGCCAGACTGTATGAATGTATTTAAAGCAATCCACATCTCTGCCCCAGTGCTTTCTTGCAAAGTTAGCCATGTAGAGAACCTTGGTGAGTTTCCTTTTTATCTTTATTTTCAAATGAAAGGAACAATTAAAGAAAGCATTTAGCTAAATAAAGGAGAAAAGACTAAGTAAAAGAAAAAGATTGTGAGTCAGCCAGTCTTTCTATATCATTCAAGCAGCAGATGGAAATTGGCAGCTGGCCACCTTTCTCAGTTGATGAAGGCAAGAGTCTGAGTTCTACTGAACAATGACTTTTTCTAATGCATCAAAATTACAAAGGCAACTGTGTTACGTAACTTGGAAGCATGTGGAAGCTTCAAATGTATTATTACTTCTCACAATTGTTCATTTGGTGAAGGAGTCTTCTGGTTGCATATTGAAGAGCGAATGTGATCAGTTGGTCATGGTTGTGAAAGTTTTAAATAGCTAGTCTGACTTTTGCAAGGTTTAGTATTTTGTAATGTCTTGCTCTGTATTTACAAGTAGATTAATTTTAAAGCATTTCTTTGACTGATAAACACAGAACCAAAAAGGGATAGGGGTCAAAACCACAGGATATTCCAAAGTGTGGTACTGACTCTGGCCTAAAGTCAAAAGCTCAGAATTTGCCAGTGTCATGAAAACAGATTCACAGGATAACTCAGGTATTGGGCCAATTGTCTTAAGTATGGATGGTTTAATCTCAGGTAACATTTGCCCCCTTATGGTTAGCTGAATTTCAGATAGTCACTCATGTTCCCTCTCAAGGGAGCAGAGATTCTTCAATAAAACAGTACATAAGTATTGAAGACAGATTAGATGAATCTTCCAGATCCTCAGCTAATGAAACCTAGGCAGCTGAGAGTGGTTGCTTAATTTTTAGATAGACCAAGACAGGTGAAGAGAGTTGCATGTGTGATTTTTAACCTTCAGTGGTATAAAGAAATGGACATTTCTGGTGTCAGCCTGTTTTTCTGAAAAGGAATCGTATTAAGTAATAAATAAAAAAGGAATTATTGACATTAAGGTTGATGGTGTTTGATTATTTAGGGTCTGATACATAAACATCTAGTTCTTGTTCTCAGTATGAAAGCTTTTTGGAGGCTGCTGTTCTGCTGGGTATTAATTTGAAAATTAGATTCACATGATGACTTGATGTTAACCCATAGTATTCAAAATTAATTGTCATTATTCTCAAACAGCAGCAAGGTAAAAAGTAGTCAGGCAGCTTAAAGATGTTGAAATGCAGGGCTGAGTGGAAGAATATTATTTTCCTTGTCATCAGGTTTTAGCAGCAAGAGGAGATGAGAGACAAAGCAATGCCTTAAAATTGCAATCTATATTCTCTCTCCTATTCTATTTCTTAGAATGGATTTGGCACCAGATATACAAGCCTGAAGGGAGCTAAAAAAGGCTGTGGTGACTGGAAATGGTAATCTGTGTGCTTTCTCCTTTGTTACAGCACTGGTGCAAGGGAATATTTCATCTGAGATAGAAGTGAAGATAGAAGCTTACAAGCTTACATGATCTTGTGTCAAATTTGCTGAGTCCCCCGCTGAGATGTGGACAGTTTTTGCTGTTAAATGATAGAACACAGAGGGCCGGAAGCAGGGAGCTTAGACCTTTCTTCTCATTGATATTTTGCAATCTGAACTCAGTGACAGTCAAGCGATGTTTTGCATAGCTTCCCTCTCAGCATGTGGATTTTCTTTTCTTTTCTTTTTTTTGTGTTTGTCTTCAGTTTTACTTTTTCCTTCCTGTTTCTCAACAACTGGCAATAACATATTGCTTTATTTAAATGGAGAGTTTGCTATTAGAGCTGTCAGTATTACCAGCCTCAAAAAAATTGAAAAGAGAAATTTACAAGTCAGACTTCAAAAGCCACAAGAATTTGTTAAGATTATATCCTTTCATTGTATTCTCATTGTACTTTGTTGCATTCTATTATAATATTGTATTGACTTCTGATTTAATTTTTTATTCTCAGAGAAAGAATATCATCCAGTCTTCTAAATTTCTGGACAAAGGTCAATCTCTAACTTCAAATATGAGTTTACTTACTTACTCTCTCATGCTCACACTCACTTTTCCCAGTCATGCTGTTTCTTATATGTCCTTATATCCTCTGCCTCACGCTGTGGCTACTGGGAATCACATGCCCAACATACACTTTGTTCAACCCCTCCATTCTCTATCTCCCTGACAGTGAATTCATTGTGTTCCCAGAGTTGTACTCTCATTCAAAGCTCCGCATTTGAGCCTGGATGTTCTGATCATCCAGTTCGGGATTCGTCTAACCATCTCTAGACTTTTAAAATGGACATGTAGGTACTGAAGCTAGACAGCATCTCTGACCTTTAAAAAAATAAAGAGAAATACAAACTTCATCTTGTTTTAAAGTTGGTAGGAAAAAAAGGAGTCAGATGAATCTTGTCTTGCAAAGAGTTTTCTTGGAATTGCCTATGAAAGCCCAGAGTGATAGGCTCACATGGACAGGTCTGCACAGCAGAAATCAAAGGAATGGCAATATGGACTCCACCTTTATAACTTTGTTATGGCCTGCCTCTCAAGGCAGAAGTAACTTTTGATTTCTGCTAATAAATCCCTTGGGGTGAATTAAAGTAAATAGATATCGATGATCAGTGTTTACAGATATGTAGTTTATTTCAGAACAACTTCGTTGCAAAGTAAAGCAGGTATGTAGCTGTTTTAGTTATTATTATCTACAGTAATATAGCAATATAAAAGCATAAGGATATTGCCCAAGAAAATATGTAAGGGAAAAGAGAGAAAGAGAGGTAATAAGAGTTATAAGGGTAAAGAGAGAAGAGAAAAATTAAGTTTATATTTATCATCCAGAAGTCTCCAACAAATTTGGTTGTTTTTAGTGGTGTCTTGGTTCATTGGGGAGTGGTGGTAGAAAGAAACCCATGAAACATAAAGCACAATGCCTTTATATACCCTCAGAAATCCTGCTGGTACCTTCCCTCTGTGTGTGTGTGTGTGTGTGTGTGTGTGTGAGTTGCTATTTTTGCAGTCAGGCTGTTTTTGCAGGAATGAGTCAGAAGTTGCAGGGTTTTGCACAGTCATTTTAGGCTTGGGGGGCAGTGTGCTTCGGAGGCACCTCAGCTAAGAGTGAGACCCTCCCTGGGGTAGTGGTGGGTGTGTGCGCACAGGGGCCCCTTTGACATGGGGTGGCTTATAGGAAATAAGCATCACATATCCAGAGTGTTGCGACTGGCCTTCTCTGGATAGGCATCACACCCCCAGAGACTTGCCCCTGGGCCTCCACAAATCTAACAGTTTGTGGGCTAGGCCCTCCTCCCCTCAGCCTTGTCCTCAGTCTCCTGGCAGGAAATTTGCACAGCTCTCTACAGTAGTGCTGTTTTAAGGCAACTAAAAAGTCCAATTACTAAGAAACTTGTAGGGCCTCTCAGTCATTTTTTTCCTCTTTTGGCACTGCATGTAGAGGGAAGACACTGGGAATTATCAGACTAATTCATTTTTTACAAGGGAGATGAGAGGATGAATCAATAAAGATGGGATGCTGCTTCTAAGGAAAAGAATTGGTTAAATGAAAGTTTTGAATTGACATAGAGATAAAGGACTGGCTCCCTTGAAGCCGGAGAGAAGGTAGAAAGTACACATGGTAATGTGAGATTGGCTTTCTGAGAACAGAAAGCTTCATGATTTGTCTGGAATTGCTACACCTCAAAGAATTGATAGAATCAACCTAAAGGAAATAAGAAATCTCCTTGTCTCAGAGCATGATCAATCAAGAAGATAAGTGGTCATGTCATACTGAAAGATTGGTTCCTGGTGAGAACTAGTTCCTATTGAGAACTGGTGCCTGCTGAGATCTGGCCCATGGACACGTGGAGTCTATTGATGAGAAGAAGACTGCCACTGTTCCGGCTTGAGTGGTTTGCTTACTGATCTGCTTCAAATACACAGTCATGAATTTGAGGTTTTATGATGTGTTAATGTGAATTTTTAAAGTATCGTAGTGTTTTTGTCTATGTTAATTAGGGCTCTTCAGCTGACCTACCTGAAGGCTGAGATAAAAAATACAGAAAGCAGTAAGATACTCTCACTTATGAAAGATTAGTTCTAAGAGCTGCAGGAGGAGGAGTGACAGTGATTTATTTTTTTTAATACACTTTGTTTTCTTTCTGATTAGCCACTCAATTGTAGGGGAAAATTTTAATTTTTTTTTCATGACTTTATATGTGTCCTTCTTCCAGAGATTCCCAAGCATACATACACTGGCACACAAACCAAGGCATTCTTGTATTCCACTTGGCGTAACAAATCATGATGAAGTCCAGTATAAATCTTGTGAAACTCAAGAACAGAAGCCCCAGACTCTTAGGTCCCTTTGCTCATAGCAGCTGTTAGTTAGATAAATAGCTGTGCTTATACTTGAGGGGCATCACAGAAATATTTAAGAGTTAAAATGCTTTTTTGGACAGGCAAGGATAAGAATGTGCAATAAGTGTGTATCTCAGCCATGCTGAAAAGGCCAGAACAGTCAAATGTCCAGGAAAACCTGTATCAGCAACTCTTTTGAGTTCTGTCTTTCATGCTTACAATTATTTAGGGTTTTGTTTAAAGTTGCTGGGAAGGTTATAAACACAACTCCAAACTCGAACCTGTCAGGTATGCTCAACTGCCAGAAGGGGGAATGTAAAATGGTATCTGCCCAAATTCCTAAATTGTGTGAAATTCAAGTGCTGGGGAGAAAATCAGGAGCTTGATGATTAAATGTAGAGAGCTGTCATTGCTGCATTATATTAAAATAACTTGCCTCTAGCAAACCACTCAATATTTTTTCCTTTAAATCCGTCACTTTTGAGGATCCTTTTACTCTGGCTGGCTGTGTCAGTAGCTTTGGAGCTATGTAAGTTTTACAGTGAAGAGGGCGCTTACAGAGAGACTTTTCATGGGCAGTGGGGACCCATTAACCACTGAATAACCACTGCAACATGCAAGTTATATTTTCCTGTGACTTAGTAGGACTTTGCACGATCAGAAACTCAAAGCAGAAACAGTTCTCGGATGCGTTTTTAAGACACTGCAAGTCTCCAGGCAAAATACAACTTATTTATTTATGGATTGCTGTCATTAATAAACAGATCAGAGACTTATTACTGCCTCTTTTTAAATGATATCCAAAGCAGGTAGCTGTTAAAGCTTAAAACAGCAGCACAATGGACTTGACCTGAATGAGCAGGAGAAGGAAGAGGAATAGCATGTCAATGGCAAAGTCCTTGACACTTGGAGAACGAGCAGAGGTTTCTCATTATAAAGACTGCTCTTTCTCTGTAGCCTTTGTCTCTCTGAAGCAGGCTCCAGTGTCATCCAATAGATCTCCATTAAGTTTGTATTCTTTTTCTTGAAGCTGGAGGCATATTCTCTTCTACTTGACCTCTGGGGTTTTTCTTTCTTCCACAAAGGGCAGCTTTAATATATCTTTGTGAGAAGTGATTTTTCTGTCCCATGAAATTTTGTGCCTTAAAACCAAACAGAACTCTCTTTTCTTTCCACAGAGATTTTTTTTATGTGTGAGTTTTTCACATCCCAACTGTGTGACTGCACCATGAGAATTCTTAGGTGATTTGGAGATAAATGTCTGCACTTAAAGAAAAACCCAAAACAACTATGTGACCTAGGCATTTCTCTTTTTTGCTTTCCCAAGAAAAGTGCTCCTAAAAAGACCAGAGAAGTGGTTTCAGTTGCCAGGTTAATTTAGGGATTGAGGTGTCTCAGGTTCAACACTCTCATCCATTGATTATTTGGGCACTGTTATGTGGTATGGAGAACAAGATCAGTGCCCCCTGTGCAGACTCTCTCCTTTTCCTATGATTTCTTGCATTTCTTCCTCAGAAACAGCCTGTCCCCAGAGATTAGTGTCCTACCTCTCTCCTCTGCCCATATTTCCTCTTGAATTGGTGGGCATACAAGGAACACGTCCCTCCTTCCAAGCGTGCAGATTTCCACACAGCCTGGGGCTTGCTGAATGGTTCTGAAAACTGTGCAGATAAAACTTAGTAAATGTAGAAGTTATTTGCATGCATTTTGAGGGCATTTACATGCTTGATGTCTGTTTGTGCTTGTGCGAATGTTTGTCGCATGGATAGGCATGTCATGTTCATTTAAATAACACTTCTTTTGAAGGTAGCTGTGAAATTAAGGGCCCTTAGAGTTCACCAGATGGGCTAGGGGTGGGCTAGGGGAGACATATGCAGGGAAAAGAGAACCTGAAATGGGAATGTCGTGGTTTAGGAATAGTACTCTCCCATTTAGTACTCCTGCTAAAACCACATGCCACTTCCCCTTGTCCCTCCAACTGGAGGCATAAAAGAAAAAGATCAGGAGTTGAGAGAAGAACAATTTATGGGAAACAGCAAGGAGATAAGAAAAATTAACATTAACAGCAACAATATTAACAACAAAATTGCATGAGAGAGTGATTCACATGCAAAATGCTCCCCAAGCCTGACCTGAGGAGACCATAGCCAGTGCCACCCCACCCCAAAAAATGCGTTCACCATACTTTCTTGACTGGAAAGAACCCCTTCTCCCCAGAACAGTCCCTTTCCCCCACACCTGGCAATGACATGAGGTGTTATAGAATAACCTCCTTGTCTTAGCCATGTCCCCTCCCAGATACTGCAAAAATTAATCATGTCCTGCCAGAACCAGACAGGAAAAAAAGGGGAAATGTAGCAGAGCAGGTCTCTAAAACTTGTAGGGTTGTATGGTAATGAATAAAGCTTGTGAACTTTATGAAGGGGAAGGGAACCAGGGTGTCAAGGAGCCAAGGGGTAGGATAAGAAAATCCGTGAATTTATCTTCTCTTAATGGAAATGAGTTGAAGGCCCTAACGAAGAAGAAGCTACGCCTCCTCTTTATGGCCTCCCCAGGTGAGAGAGTGCACAGATAAGACATGGAGCCACAGGAAGGCTGAATCTAAGGCCAGTCTCTCTTTCCTCCAGAAACTCTTGTGATTGTACCCTTCCCTAACAGAAAAAGGTGAGCAACATGTCCAAAAAGAGTAAAGGGGAAGATATTACTGAGGGTATAGTCAAAAGGGGCAGGTTCTCCTGTGGCTAGTTTTAATACCTGCAGCAAGAGTCCCTGCATCTTGTAAGATGCTGTTTCTTCCATTGCCACAAAAGGGCCATTGCAGGTGTTTTCTTCCTTCATATTGGCATCAGGTGACTTTGCTTTAGGACTTTTCTAAAGCCTGTGAAGGACCATGAGTTGTGTCACAGAAAAATGAAGCAAGATTTAAGAGGTGTAAGGTACTGACTCATATGTCATATAAGCTCTAAATGGAGCTCATGGGACCTATTTAGTAATTCTGAGTGCTACTTTTTTGAATGCTAGTATTTATAAAATGTTTATATCAATGAAATTCCTTCTAAAATGTCACCATTAATCTTAAATGAAGTTGATTTTTTAAAACAGATTTGTGACTTTTTATTTTAATGAGTATACTGTGTGCATGAGAGCTTGGGATGCTTTCTGCTGTTTTGGTTTAAAAGAAGCCAAGATGTCTATGAAGGGAGGAGAGAAATCCTTCTGGGCTAGGAAGGAGGCCTCTCCTCAAAGCAACCAGAACCTTTGACATTAAGAGACCTTAGGAAACCTCTTTCTCCCCACCTCCCCTTATCCTCTCCCCAGCCATCACGTTGGAATGCAAAGCTATAGCTATCCCTTTGTTTAGGCTTTAGACAGGTGGCTCTGGGAGCCGGTAGTGAGGGCCTGGGCTTCGACAAGACTATCTGATTCTGGCTTCCAACTCCCAAACCGCTGTGTTGGTTGGTAAGGGAAAAAATAGTAAAAACAACAACAAATTCTGTGAAAGATTTTGGAACTATAACACCTGCTTATCTTAAAGGACCCTGAAAACATGCAGGTAGAAATAGCGGCATTGAAAATGCATCCTCTGTTAGAGTATTTCTCTTGGAAATTATAAATAGCCCCAGCCAAACACAGTACCTGAATAGGAGACTGTGCCCAAGTCCCGGATAAACAGCCATCAGTTGAGAAGTTATGGATGGGTGCAAAATGGGAATGAAGTGACAAACTCTACCACTGCTGATGAATGGAAGAGGATGGGAAAAGGAAGGGAGGAAACATCCTATAAAATGCTAAGTGATGGATGTGGTACTGCTAGTCTTAAAACTAAAAGTATATATGAAAAATAGATGGTATTTCCTCTATATCTTGAAAAATAATAACAGCTTGTGACTTGTTACTTTTGATCTTATTAACTGTTAAGACTGTTTCAGTCATCTACTGCAAACATAAAATCATATCATTACACAATACATGCCTTTGTCCATGTCACATAGCTTGTTAGGAGATGGTGGTGGTTTGTAACTAATTAATGAGTCTCTGTTGTATTTGCTGTAAAATCATATCCATCTGTGTAGATGATTTCAGTGAGTTTTAACAGGGTCTCTATAAGATGTTATTACTTCTGTCATGCAGAGACAACTATATAATGATTTGCATAATCATAGATGGAGGAAAATGTTAGCCTGCATATTTAAAACTGTTATATACATTTCCACCTCATTAAAGAAAATCAGTGGAGCTAGGTAGCATACTCAGGTTGGAGATCAGGTGGCAAAGGATACACATTACACAATCTCATTTTCTACTGTTAAAGAGCTTCAGCTGAACAAAACCAATAGAACTGACCTTGCTCACTGAAAAAGTTATAAAAGAAAACTCATTTAAGGAGTGCTTCTATGAAAACACACACATTCCTCTCTGTCATTGTAGCTCTAACCTTGGGGATCAGTCACTTTGGATGTGCTAAAGAGATGCTTTCCTGAATAAGTGATGATAGGCTTTAATATAATTGGGGATCTTAATAGGCAGAGCAGGAAGAAGGTTATAGTACTTGCAATGTGAAAGCAGACTGACAAATTCACAGAGAGAATGCATGTACTCAACTCTAGAGTTTAGATCTTCTTCTGCCTAAATCTGGTATTGTGTAAAGTTTTGCTTTTGGGCATCTGTGGAATTGCTTAAGTCTTGACAGCTCTGGATGTCTCAGCACATACTACATGCCATGACCCTGGCAGGACCTGCAAGGAGGCAGATTCTGCTAATCTCACACTTGAAGTCTAGCCCTGTTCTTGTGACTACTTCAAAACACTACTAAACATAGTCCTACATATGAACAAACACATGCACTTCTGATGTGCTTACTCTAATTGAACCAGTGGGAATACAAATTGATCCTGATACTAATTTGGGTAAGATGCTTGTCCTTTTCCCATATTTCCTTGCTAAAAGTATAAGAACAACAACTTTTAGGGGTGAGTCTAAGTTGGCACAAAAAAAATAGTGCCTGAAAACAAATTAAGGAAGCAAATGTTGATTATCCACATTTAGATTATCCACATCTGGCTCTGTCTTGGATTATTCCAGTCAGTTCTCCAAAGGACTGATCTGTAAGAGGCTAATCAAAAGCAGCATGAACTTCATCCTTGATCCTGGGGCCAGGAGTGCTTCCTGTTCCTTTTTGGCTTGTTATTACAGGCATAACTTAGAGATCTTACCAAATTCTCCTGGAGCAAGGATTCTTACAGGCACTGGTAGGGAATGGCCAATTCATCCTGGCAAAGTGATATGCAGGGGCTCTCTGCCAGGGAGCAATGTTTGAACAGTGTTTGATTCCAGCAATTTCTTGATATAGACAGAATTGTCCAAATTCTGCATGGGGTTTTTCCAGTTATCTCCTCAGTTTTAGCACTGGGTAAGGGAGATGCAGAAGAAGCTTAGAAGTAGAGATCTCCAGCATAACTTCAAATGACCTGGGGTACCAGAAGACTGTGAATCAGGGCTAGACAGGTACACATGCTCAAGACTCGGAAAATACACATCCTGCTCAGGGTTGATAGTCTATCTGGGGTGTCAGTTGCGTGTACCATATCCACTAGCACAAGTCAGTAGCAGGTGAAAGCACTGGCTTTCTGTTTGGGGCTCCCATTGTCTGCTCACTGGCCCACACCTGGATCAGAGAGATGTGAGAAGGCAATTGCACAATTGCTGTTACCTCTTCTGAAGATGACAGAGAAGCTGGATGAAGATGTCTAATAAAAGCATGTTGAAGTCCATTGTCTAAGCTTCTGGTGAAACAGATTCTTCAGTATCTCCACTATTAATTTTAAAAATAAAATTTAAAAATATCACAGAAATTCCATATTTTTGTTTATGAACCGTATCATATAATCCAAATTTAAATGAATCATGCTTTGACTGAAAATGTAAAAGACAGTATTTTAATTAAGAAGGGTTTGAAAAAGACTTTCAGTGTTTCTTTTGGCAGGGAAGGCAGAAGAAGTAAGTTTCATACTTCTATTTGCGTGAAAAATGTCCGGAATTAAAAATTTTGAAATAGGATCCACTGTATATCTTTGTCTACTGTAAGATTCACAAAATTAAAATTCAGCTTGCCATAAACTATTATTTTGTGATCACTAGTTCTTATAAATATTTCTGTTAGGCTGCCACAGTCTTCATACAGTCCTACTTACATCAGTGCAATTTGATGAAAAATGAGTGTGGCAACAAATATTTTTGAAGTTTGCAAGTTTTGTTGCAGGGGTGGAGCTGGTATTCAAATAAGCAGTGCTAGGCAAATGGATATTATATAAGCTCAGTGAATCATGGAATGTGATGAATGGTATAACACCTAACTCATTACACCATGGGAAAAAATACTCAGTTAAAAATATTTGACATGCCAAATTTCTTTTGAAACTACCAGTTGCATTTATTACACATTTAACACATTTTGTAGATGCATAATTCAAGCATTCCCTTATGTGCTAATGTGTTTTTCAGGTAAAAAAGCTGGAAAAGGAGGTGGTTTTAGTTACGTAGGCAAAGTAGCAACAGTGCAACATGTTGACACTGCAAAACAAAAGATTGGGTCAGACTGAATTAATCAGAGTCCCTTCTGTTTGCCAATACTAGTTTTCCTGGTAATTTTAGTGGATGCATGCAAAAAAATCTGAAGTCACTGCAGGGCAGTGGTAGTTTTTTCCTGATTCAGTACCATTACATTTTCTCAGTGATAGTTATCATTAGATAAAAGCACTGAGTAGTGACAAACTGATTGATCAAGGTCACCGTAGAAGCATTTTTTGAAATACAGGCAGCAATGTCCTAAAATGGCAAACAAGTTCTAGTTCTGTCATTTAGATGCATGAGCAAAGCTTCAATAAACAGTGAACATTTATAAAACTCCTGCCCTGGGTCTGCTGGTGGTAGTCTCATTTGTCAATACAGGACCCTGAAAACTCCATGCCAAGATGCTTCCAAATGAATTTTGATTCTGCAAGGAGCTACTCACCACAGGAATGATTTGTCTTTACTCTGACTTGCTCAGCTTTGTAATGCTTCACCTTTTTATTTTGTAAGCTGGCCCCAAGCAAAATTGTGTGGAGTCTGTTGCTGATCCTCTCTATCTCATGCAGAAGTACTCTGATGACAAGAGAGATAATAACACCAGTTTTTGAAAGAAGACTATCTGCATCTTTGGTTCTTTGCCAACTTTTTTTCATCTCAGAGTATCCAACGGATATGGATGAACTTGATGTTTCCATAATGTCCAAAATGACAGTTTTATATCTATGGATTCATCAAATACTCCCCTCCTGGGAGCTTGGCTCAGGGACTTGAATTCACACACGATGCTGCTTGCAATACAAGCACAGAGCAGAAAGACAGCCCTCTCCCAAACAGAAAGAGATAAAAGGAAGAAGAAAAGAAGTGGTTAAAAACAAGTGGCAAGTACAAAGGGACAATAAGATAAGACTGAGAGGATCTTGAAAATGAACTGAAAAGAGGTCTTCCTAAAGTTTATGGGCATCATTTCACAGTCATGGAGGAGGTACAGGTGAAATCGTGACAGATGTTTCTTGAAGATGCAGCAGAACAGTGGCTCTGAGACTGAGTATCAGACAGGATAGCATGTTGGTGGTGACTGGCAAGAAAGAAAGATAGATGTGAAAAGCATTGTTTTACTCAGATTATGCCTTTTCTCAGATGAGGTACAGGTTCTTTATTGCTTGTTCTGTTTCTGGTCCAAAGACTTGTATTCTTACCCATATGGTGTTTCAGCTTCAACAATGATGGAGGCCAGTCCCTTGTGCTCACCTCTGGGCACTCCACAATGTTTGGAATGCCTTCCAAGGATGCAGTTTTTAAGATCCTTTGAGGCTGAGGCTGTTTTCCCTCCAAAATTGTGCAGACAGCTGTTTCTGTTGGCCCATTAGTCCTAGAGGGTGACTGAAGAGAGGCTGGAAGTTGGCTGCATTGCCTTGGCTACCTTAAAGGGTCTTGCTGAAGGGTGTCTTGCTGCACTGTTCACAGCAGCAGACAAGCATTTTGGAAGGGCTGGAGCTCCAGTCAGCTCTTCCTTATGTGCCCAGGCTAAGCATATAACAGCCATAACTCACTCCAGTGCCTTAGTGGCGTGCATTCTGGGCCACAACTTTCTGTGATGTAACACTCTGTGAGTACTTGGAGTGTGCAGACCACGAATGTCTTTTTTTCCTCCACATTTTTGGTATTACTATTACATATACAAATATCCCTCCTCCTCAAACTATTGACTGTTGATGCAGTTCACCTCTCCTATTTCTTGACCAGTATGTTCCACTAGTTCATTCTGAATAGTCTTGCCCATGGGGCTGTGCCTTTGTGAGACCACATTTTAAATGTCTGTTGTCACGATTGTTAACAAATGCATGACAAATTCCAAGTGAATGTCTATTGCTCAAAGTGAAAGTATCTCCTAGGATGAGACTTATGGGATGGAGGAAAAGAGTCCTCATCCCCCATACTGCAACTATATTAGTCTGTCTGAACTCAGTGCAAAATAGTTTTCTTACCAAGATCATCTTTGGAAGGTTTCCTTGGCTGCCTTTAGACGAAGCAAACTACTTTCTTTGTAAACAGAGCTTGGATTCTGCAAACGCTGATGAGCTTTCCATGAGATGTGAAGGCACATGGCCACATAATCTCTTGCCCCACATACCCCCTCTGTGTTACTGAGGCGTCACACTTGTTTAAGTGACACACAGTTTTATCGGTTCCTGTGAGTCTTTTTGATAGTGGAATTAAAGATGGTCTTCTGCTTCATGTTGCATGAAGGTTATTTTTAAAGGTAAGATAAAATGCTGCTGCTTTTTTTTTTCTTATTTTTTTTCCTCTTTGACTTTCCCAATAAGTTCCAAAGGACATTCAACATATTGGGTGATTCCTACTGAGGGACCTATCACATTTTATACTTTCCAAATCCAGATAAACTGATTACCAAAATAAATACTACAGATTTTCTGTCTAGTGTCTAGCTGGAGTGTCCTCTATGTACAACACTGAAAGATTTTGGAACGCAGTGGCATTAGCCCTGACTAATGATGAGAACTTGTTAAGACTATTATTTCCTGACAACAATTAGGTCTAGGTAGCTAAATGCCACTTTGACGCCGGATCCCATCAGATCTTGGAAGTTCTGGTTAGTACCCGGTTAGTACTTGGATGAGGGACCTCCTGGGAATACCGGGGGCTGTAGGTTCTAGTCCTGAGGACTTCACTGTCACCGTACAAGCTCGCTCGGCTGTGGCGGATGAACCTGAGGAGTTAAAGGGTGGGGCCAGTTCTGCGCACGCTGTGCCTTACCTAAAAAATCCACTGCGCAGGCTTGAAGGGTACACCCACATAGGTAGAGCCCTTCCCAAAAAATCTTCATTCGAGAAGCCTAACCATACATACATACATACAATTAGGTCTATGCTCACCTCTATCCAGAAACAGAACTTTACCTGATTAATTGTGATTGTCTAGAGGTGTTTGCCTCTTGAGTACTGCTTAAACTGTCTTTTGTAGTTGATGGGGTGCAGTAAGCACCTTTGTGGCTCAATTCACTTCAACAAGAAGGCATCTAAATTCTAGAAGAAAAAATGCTTCAAAATACCTGTTTATTCTCTTAACTATTAGAAGAACCCTTGGGCAGTTGGATCAGATGTGAGCATCTGGCTCTTTGCAAGCTTGAGGCTAAGGACAATGAACCCCGGGAAAGATGGTCCTTTCTTATCTTGCATGTAGAATGAAGGTCACACACTCTTGTGAGCAGTGAGCCTCTCTTTCTGATCAGAGGCACACTAGGGAGTAATGTGAAATCTTCATATGACTCTAAATCAACACATGTATAGAAGGCTGCCTGCACATTGGATTCCATGAGAAATAATTACCAAAGTACATTTAAAAGATCTGTGTCATCAGACCCGAACCTGAATTTGTTTGCCCTTAAGCCAGATGGCCTAAATGTTAAAAGCAATTTTGAAGGTAAGTATTTGAAAAGCCCAGTGACTGACTAGTAGATTCTTCAGGTACTTTGGCACTGAGTCTCAGGGACAGTCCTTGTCTTTGGTAATGCCTTTTCCTCCTGGTTTTAACATGTTTCAAAGCATGGGACTTGTGTATAAATGAAAATTACTCTCTTCATGTTTACTGAGCTAGACAGGATATATTTGTGATTTGGAAGCAGTACTCAGCAAAGAGTAGAAGAAATATGAAGCTGAGAAGAATTGTAGATATTTTTGTCTCTTTTGTTATTGTGGCATACTACAAAGCACAGATCGTTTGACTTCCTAAAACATATTTCCTTTTGTAAAAAAAAAAAAGGGCTATGTCTCTCTCTCTGTAAAGCAAGCTTAAAAACAATCAATTTTTATCCTTTCAAAAATCCCTGAAAGTTTAGATGACCCAGTAAGAGCAATATAAAAGTAGTAAAATATCAAAAGTACAAAATAAGCAAGAACCAAGGGTGCATTTAACCTGAAAAGCAATTTGCACATTGTCTTTTGTTTTGTTGCTGTTAAAATAAAGTACAAATGAACATAAGGGTTTATATGTCACCTCAGAGGATAGCTGCAAAGATTTGTATGGAGTTGCAGGACAGTAAGCCTATTGAATCCATTCCAAAATGGTTAAGTAGCTTGTTGTGCAGCCAGCAGTAATAGATATTTTGATAAATATTTTTTTTTGGCCTGAGCAGTCTTGGAACTAGCCACTAGATGGCACTGGTTTTGCATAGCTGGAAAGTAAGCAAGATTTTTCCAGAGAAAAATCGAAACGGCTGGTTCCATTAAATTCTACTTTATATCAGTAGGTGGCAGATTTGGGCTATTTATTGAAAAAACTGGCTTCAATGTTCGGTTTTGCTTCTTGCAAAAGTATTTTGATTTATTTTTTTCTTAAGCCTTCTATGTGTAAAATATTATTCAGAAATAAAAATAACTGGCTGAAGAAAAAGCACTTTTCTTTAAAGCATTTGTTTCATCTTTTCAAATTACAAGCAGAAATATACAAGAAAATCAGTCTATTAAAGCCATTAATACAAAGGAAATCAAAACATAAATGAGTAAGAGCACGTTTCTAAAAACAATTTCCAGGTAATGGCAATAAAAAATATTCTAACATATAAGAATACTTAAAAGGCAAAAATAAAGGAATGTCTCTTGAATTAAAAATATGTGACAAGACACTTTTAACTTTTGTGCTGCTTTCAGTCTGAGATCACAAATCTGTTACTCTTTTGGTCTCTATGAGCCCTTTTAAATACCTTTACAGAGCTGAGTGAAAACGGGTGCAAAGAAAATTATTGTGTCATAACATTGATTTCATTTTTGGATGCTTGTGCTCTGTCTAGAGCAAAAAATCAGGAAAGTAGGCTTGGCTTCCCTGAAATCAATGAAAAGTGTTTTTCATGGAAGAACATTTTTCAGCCTAGCTGTCTTGGGGATCCTAACAATCCCATCCAAAACTTACTTGCCAGGAATGAGAGTGTCTACCTGGAGCAGGCAAAATTCCAACTAGAGACAGCTGAGTTAGCTCTGAAGCAATAGCAGAGTGGCCACAGTTCATGTGATGCTTTGTCTGGGTAAATTAGCTTTTAAAGTGCTGGGTGGTGAAGTTGCTCCCAAGACCTGAGCTATTACCTCTGCAAGCAGTGCACTGTGAACCAACCAACAGAGACAATCTGAGGACAGGAATCAGTCTTGTTCCCTCTAATATACTGCTATGGCATCAGGTGCCTTCATCCACTTGGACCCCTCAAGCTTGTTATTTTACTCTCAGCATATTTTACCTTTATTTTCCAAAGAGGTATACTAGTCTCACAAATTTTTCTTTTTAATTGTAATTTTTTCAGATCCAGATAAGCTGCTGAAACTGTTTCACCTTCTTATGTAACAGCCCAGTACAATCACTCAAGAAGGAACAGCCCATGTTAATCTCCCACATTTCCCTGGGGAGACTGCAATCCATGTCTCCCTGCTCCTTGGAGGTACTGTGAACACCTGACTCCAGGGTGCTTGACTGTAGAGGCTCTCTTTTCACTTGTTCTGTGGATGGTGCACAGAAAAAAAACATCACTGGGGTCAAAGCAGGAACATGAGCGTATTCCCTGAGGGATGTGGGTCTGCTGCTCTGCTGAGTGGGTACATGCCAGTCTCCTTTGCTTCCTGCACCTATGAAGTTATCTATTTCCTATGTAGTGAAAAACCTTAAGGTTGAGGACTATAAGCAGCCACCCACCTAAGTATGAGAGTCTCTGTTTTTCAGAGCCTCCTTTGGGATGTTGTTGTAGTCTTGAACCCCCTCAGGCAAAGATGGGAACTGAATACAGGTCCCCTCTGTGATCTGGACCTGCTGTAAGTACTGTGCAAAGGCAGGAACAGAAACCTCCTCTTCTGGGTGCCTTTTCAAAGCAAGCTGTTGAAATAACAGTGTTTGATAAAGGCCCTAATTGTGTAGGTGTGTTAGGTGAAAAACATGAAACTGAAGAGGAATTAGAGTGGGTTTCTGAATGCTAATTGAGCTTGGGTGTGAGATGCAGCTCACTGGTGCTGTCAGAACTGAAGGTTTGTCTGTGCACACCCTTTAGGCACCAAGGGAGGTTTGATGTAAAAAAAATGCGTGGGTACTTTCGTAACCAGGAGAATTCAGGAGAAACTGAAGAAAGAGTTTGTCTTTACACTCTGCAGTCCATGTGCTGATTCTTGCGGACAACTAACAGCTCTCTTTTGGATCTGTCCTAAATGGTCAGCAGAAGTCAGAAGAAATTGGTGTATATACTTAACCAGAACTGAGCAGACTTAATTCTTTCCCTCCTATACACCTTGAAGCTCATGAAGATACAGGAGACTCCAGAGGGACTTGAGTTGTATGGTCTGGCAGAAGGATAGCAGAGATTAGACCAGTGTATTACACCTAGAGCAGACAGATTCCCTAAGGGATGTGTGTGTTGGACGGATTAGGGAAACCTGGATGAGAAACATAGTGCATAACAACTCTAGGCACATTACATTGATGCCTGCTGCTTGGGCAGGATAAACACAATTAGTTATACGTGCTGTGCTAATCTGACAAATCCCATCCCAGCCAATTCACTGAAATTGCATTCTCTAGCTTTCCCTTTGCTTGTTGTGTAGACATTCCCGTGCCTAATTCTGGGAGCTTAACCAGAACATCACTCTGCATACAGTTGCTGAAGGGGATCATAGCAGGAGTCACGCCCTCACATGTTCTGCTTTTCAGACTTCTAGCAAATGCTGTCCCTGTCTCAGAATGTCTCAGAGCTACTGCAATTCCTGTCAAAGCCACCTCAGTACCCTGATCAAATCCAAGCATCAGATTAACCAGCATCTCCCTCTGATTTAGAACAGGGCTCGTTTCTTTCAGCCTTAGCTGTGTAAAGGGTACATGCTCAAGAGCATCCTCTCTCTGGACCAGAGACATTGTCACCTCCAAAGTGATGGTGCCTATCTAGTTTCTTATTTCAGACCCTGTCTTATGACAAAATTTCCATTTCTTCCACTTTATTATGAAAGGGGCTCACAGAGCTGTCTGAGACTGCAAGTTTTACTCTGAGGGTCTCACTGATAGTTGAGGTCAGTCCCATACTGCCTCTGTGAAGGAATTTGAAAAAAACCCAAACCCTTAGCGGATAGCTCTACTCCAGGGATACTGGCACTTCTAGGGTGCTGCTGTCTGCTTCTAAAAGCACCACAGGAGAAAATCCTTCTAGAATTTCTTGGTTAGGTTATAAAATCTTTCACACTGGGGTAGACCTCAGAAGGTCTCTGACCTCAGGGTCAGCTATGGAGTCAAATTAAGTTGCACAAGGCTTTATCTAGCTATATCTGGAAAACCTTCAGTGGACAACCTGTTCCACTGCTTAATTTGCCTGAGGAAATGCTTTCTTCATACCTTCTCAGAAATTCTTGCTCTCCTGCCATGTACTGCTGTGAACAAGCTGTCTCTGTCTTCTTGATGACCTCCCCAAAAGGGCTGGGGTCTGCTGTACGGTCCCTCTGATACTCTCACTTCACTTCTCTAGGCTGAACAAGCCCCATTCCCTTGGCCTCTCCACACAGGGCAAGTACTTCATCCCCAACCATCATGGCAGCCTTTGCTGAACTTGCTGTACCAGAGTCAGAGTTGGTTAGTAGTACCCATGCCCAGCCTGCAAGGTATCTCTGACACACACCGACAGGAGCTGGACTCCCAGTAACCCCATCCAGGCTTCTGTAAGGATCACAGATCTCCTGCTTGGTGTCCCTGAGGAGCAGTGCAAGAACAGCAGCTGACAACCTAATTATTAAGGTAAGTACGTCTACGTCTGTAAGACTTCTAGTTTTTCTCTCCAAAATTTTCAAGCATGGAAAACAAGACCAAATATTCCCCTGTGCTATGTGCTGTAGCTGTGAGGGACCAAGACTTTGGCCCCAATCAAGACTACACTTTGACAGTGTTCTAGTTTCAGGCCTTCAGTTAAGAAACTAAACAAGATAGAAAAATGCCTTGAGAGATTTTCAGGGGATATCAATGCTTAATCCATGTCCACAATAACTCATCTGACTCCTAACTACATTCTTCACCAAACTGTACATCCACATAAAAGCTGCCAAATTCTTTGTTTGACTCTGGATAGCTTTGCATACTCAGGAAGTATTATTTCTAGCAGGGTTAAACACTCATGGTGTTTCTCCTGTGTTTCAGCAAGGCTAGTGTTTCTTCCAGCAACTGGTCTCATTAGAGTGAACAGGAGTATTTTTTCTCTCCTTTTGTATTCTGTACAAAGCAGTGTGGTTCTGACATGACTGAGTTTAAAATGAAGCAAGCCCTGCATCTGCATTTATGAAAGAAGCTGCAGTTTGTTCTTGCCACTAGATCTATACACAGCTTAAAGAGCTGACTGTAACCAGACTGCAAACGAGATACCTGCACTGGTATTGTTTAAATTTAGAGGTTACCTTGTTTTTTTTCTGGAGATGGTAAAGACAGCTCAAGTGTCACATCTCCGTCTGCAGCCTCTCTGAACAGTCACCAGAAGGAGATCACATCACACTGCCCTCCTTTGTATTCTGCTCTAGGCTGTCCAATTTCCACCTTCGGTAACAAATTTGCACAGTACCTCTAAGCTGTGTGGGAGTTATTTTCTGCCTGCCGTGCCTGTCTGTGTATGTCCCATCCTAGCCAGAGTGAAAAGGCAGCAAGGAATCCAGCTCCCCCTCTCATCTCTACAAGCCCAGTATCAGCAGTGAAAAAATTCTTCCTCTCCTCTCTTTCATTTAATGTCAGAACAGCCCCAGCCTAGGATGTTAACAAGGAATGGATTTTGTCTCGGTTTACTTCCTTTACAAATGTGGGATTCCACTACTGCCTTGGCATTAAGCACTTTTTAAAATGTAAATTTCTCAGCTGCAAGGAATCACATTAAAAAAAAAAGTATATTCAAAAAGCAACTGTCTAAATCAAAGACTAATTGGCTGCCAAATTATGGGTTTATGCTGCTCCCTCATCACAGCTTGTTTTGCTTTTTTACCAGAGGTAAGTAAAAAAGCATCAGAAAACACACAAATAATATTTTTGTTTTCCTTTCATAATAAAACATTTGATGTCAACTCATTTACTTTGAAAACTATTGCTACCTACAGTGAAAACCCTGTCCACCTGAGATTGCCTGTCCAGCCTAAGGAAAATGGAAATGGACACCACTTGTGATTAAATCCTAAGGGGAAACTGAGCCAAGAAACGTGGTCATCAGCAAACTATTGGGTGAATATTGAATAACTTTGGAATGGCAGTAGGTTTCGCAAAGACATATGATCGTGCCTTCCTGCAGAAAGTCCAAAGCAGCAGCACTGAGATCATCTTCCTCTAAATGTGTGTCAAAGGGCACAGAGATTTATAGTCTTCTTGTACCTGTGACTTTTTTGGTGAATGCCCTCTGGGACTGGGGCCATATAGGGATGGAATATGCAACTGAAAACTCTTGATCAAAGTGTAGCTGTTGGTTAATTTTATTGCTCAGGTCCCCATGGTGGAACTTAATGGGAGGAAGAAATTAGTTCCTTGACAGGTGTTCACAATCACATGAGTGAAATACTCTGAACCATGACCCATGAAGCACTGGGGTTAATGTTAGACCTGAGGTACGTTATTCTGGGTCACTGTCTTTGTCGATGACCCAGTACTGGTGAGGAATTTGGAGACAATCCCCCCCAGGATCTAACAGGAGTCAGATCACATTTTCCTTTCTTCTTTCTTTCTCTCTGTGACAGTTCCTTCTCCTGCCTCCAGCTCTGTACTTGCCAGGCTCTCAAAAACATCATATGCAGCAGACTACCTGGATGCAGTGATCTTCTTCTCTATATGACCTTGCAATGATGTTTTATTTCCTCTACTCCGATCCAGGAGTTTTATCTTAATCCTTTGTTGCAATCTCAGCATGAGAATTCACACTTGCAAGGAAGAAAAAGGATTCCGAGTAAATTACAGCAAAACAATGAGAGTTGTTAGCAAAGCATTTGCCTTATTTCTTCAGCTTTAATGCTTATGTTTTCCTTTAAGTTTCCCCAGTAATTCGTGTTTAAAAGGGTAACAAACCCATTGCCACTGGGGAAGTGTACACCTGACACTATGCTGAAAAATGATTATTCAGGAATTCCCTTAAATAGTGGGGTCAGAAATTTGATTCTTCTGCTTCAGCAACACAGTGCCTTATTGGAGGATTGGGAAAGGAGGTTCAGGAGGTGAGGGGGGGAGGAGGAGTGGGCAGAGGGCCCAGTGTGTAAAATAGTGACCCTATTTTGCCAGTGTAAGGGCTTTGTGAAGCAATGAGGGTTTTGTCTTGTAACAGGCTTGTGGTGTGTATGTACATACACTAACCAGGGTAGGAACTTACACTCATCTTTGAAATATGCTCTCTGGCAAGCAACAACTTAGAGACAGAAGAGTACAAATACCATTCCAAGTGCTTTTCCAACCGTGCTGCATCTTTCCTATGTCAAAAATAAACTGCAAAATGAAAACATGAGGAATGAGCCTACCATTTTGCGTCCTCACCTCTTAAAATAAAAGAGTAGTTTTAAATCACATAAAAATGTTCTGCCATGATGAATTACACATTTATAACCCTATTTAGTGAAGTATTTTACCTATGTAATTTTAAAACTGTCATTTTGACAAAAAATATAGATGAGCGAGTTGGCCTTTCACATTTAATGTTTTCGTTCTTATTTGCAATTCACCAGGTTCAGCTTTGATTAAAGAAGTGGTATAAATGGAATGCATAATGGTCAGGACTTGAAGAAATATTACTCTGACACTGCAGGGTAAGACTTTTTACTTTGTATAAGCAGATTTGGTTTCTTCACCTGAGAAACTTCTTGATCCTGGGCCTGCTGGCTTTATTGTATCTGAAATGTATCTTGCTTTCAACTCCAGATTTGCATAGAATAAAGTGCTTGATTTAAAGAGGAAAAGAAAAAAGTCAGTGGACAGACATTTATAAACCCACACTTTCTTTTTTAACAGACTTTCAGTGAATGAATCATCCTATGCAATCTGAGCCTGAGATGAGGTGTGGCTTAACAAAAGATCTTAGGGCAAACGCCAAGGGGTGATTAGAAAAGGTTCTGCTCTGGACATGCACCTTCTGTTAACAGGGGGTTTTCTCCACAGCAGCTGCTGTGAGTGCTTGGCAGAACGTGACCCTGAATTAGCTCAGAGGAGATATTTCTCTCTCTACTACTTGTCAGAGAGACATTTTCATGTCTTCAACTCATTTTTCCCTGGAAGCCTCAGTGCTTTCAGATTAAGTTAAAATTTGTGAATAAAACCCTGAAAAACAACCCCAAGCCCCAAAACCAACCAACAGAACAATCCCCTAGAAGGCCTTCATTTTAAAATAAATATTCAAATACATTACTATTTTGTTTTTCAGTAGACATATTAAATACAAATTTTCTTTCTTGTGTTTAGCTGTAATTATTACACATTGCATTCCAGCTCCACACTCAGAATGGTTGCCTAATGAAATCACTCCACATCAGTATTTAGTGACTGAGGAAAATAAATCCAGATGATCCCCATGGAAAGACCTTAAGTTTGTAAAAGAATTAGTGACTGTTAGGGTAAGTACCTCAGGAGTGAACTAGGCAGTCATTTAATGGCTAATAACAACTTCACGCATTATCTGTGTTTAGTTATGTTTTATTAAATGGATTCCCCTCTCAAGGGTCAGTGACATCAGAGTTTGCTTTAGGATCCAAGCTTACCAGCTTGGATAAAATGAATATAAATAAATAACTGAATAATAATAATAAGACAGATGTGAGAAACAAAGGAGATAACAGAATTCAATTATGCCACTTGGAGATGGTCCTGATAGCAGGCATGAAGCATCTACATATCTAGGAATGCCAATTTTAGGAATGAGGGTGCAGGTACACTGAAGCGTTCATTCTTCTCTTTTAATTTCCTTCTTTGAATGTTGATTGTCAGTAGACCACTCGGCAGCATCTTTGAGCCAGCAAACAGATCTGACACCTGGCTTCCAGCCCTTGTTCCAGGGAATTTCATAAGCAGTTTATGCAAAGCTGAACAGTTTGAAGAAGAGATATTGAGCCCATAATTTTAGGTAATGTATCTTGTGCTGTGTAGGAACATTTCTTTAGATGTAGAAGATAGGGGTCTGAGTCCATTTTAAGTAGAGCTCCAGGTTTTCTATATCTGGCTTGGTGACAACTAGAGGAAAGAAGAGGTTCTTTCAGGTATTTTTAAATGCCAACCTAAGTTTGAGAAAGCCTTCACAGCTGAAACTATTTATCAAATTAATGTTGAATTCATAGAATTGTTTTGGAATGGCTGAAATTGCTTTTTGGGGATATGAATAGTTCATTCACAGGAAGAAAAATGTGCCCAGCTCTGGCAGATTATATTGGCAGGGATGCACCCAAATGTTGCTAGAAATGACTTCCAGGCTGAGGAAGAGTGATGAATCCCACACTTAACCTTAAAAGTGCACTTAAAAGCTTTCCTGAATGCGAAGTATATTCTTGTTACTGGAAGTGCAGGGCCGGATTCTGAGCTGCTTTGTATGCTCATGTACATCGGGGAAGGCTAAATGCCAAAAAAATGCAATATGCAACACATTTGCAGAAGTGTTTGCTACATCCTCACCTATTTCCAGAAGTGTTTATGCTTATCCAGGTTTCTTTGACAGCAGAGAAGCGGGTCCAGTTTTCTAAAAGATGGCATTTTTTTATACCACACTGTCTCATTTGATTACCTGAAGAGATTGTTAAACAGAAAGTCTCCAGTGAGGTAAATGAAATCTTTTGCTAACTGTCCCTTTTCATGTCAGGGCAGCGAAGGTATTTAAGTCAAATATGACTCTTCCAGGCTGAGTGTGACGTGTCTGCTGTACCTTTTCTTCCTTCATTGCCACTTAGCCCACTTAACGGTGGCTTGATTAACTGGCTAAGTGGAAATGCTGAACTCTAGCTGAAATTCTCTCTTTTCCTATCAATTCTTGGAAAGCCAAAATGATAAATGAGATTCAGATCTCAGAGACTCACTTGCATCACAAAATGATAAACCAACTACTACCCGGCTTCATTTTTTCTTAAAATCTGCTCTATGCCTGCCGTCTCTATCTCCCTATGTATCTGTGTAACATCAGTGTGTGTTTTAAGGCCAGCTTCTCATTCTTGAGTTGTAGGCACATGGAATGTGCAATATTTTAATATGTGTCTTCAGCCTCTTCTATTTATCAATATCCAGCAATTCAGAGATTTGAGATATAAAGGTAAGAAAATGAAAGGAAGGAAAAGGAAGATATTTTGAAATTCCAGAATAACTGTATGAAAGGTATGCAGAAGGACTAACAGGATATCAACTCCACTTGAACCTCCAGTTGAACATAGCCCGAAAGCCACTTCCATAACTAAAACCCCACCATACCCATTTCCATAGCAAACTGTTAACCTGTCAGAAAAGATCACAAATGGTATAATATATCTTTAGAAAACAAAGAGAGATTAAGGTCTACCATCCTACGGTCATTTTGGATCCTGGAAAACAAACCTTTTATCACCTTGATGAGGAAGGCAGGGAGCCTTAAATAGCTCCCATCTATTTGGTTTGGGTGGAATTACCTACCTGCCCCTGAATCTGTGATATTTTTCAGCCTGAAGGTGCAAGAAAAATGCAGTTGCACAGCTCCAAACAGAAATTAGTATTACAAGGAGCATTGGTGTGTCCTGCCCTCTGTCTGTAGCTGCAAAATCTACTGTCCTGGACATTACAATGCCATTGTATCTTCCAATTACAATTTTATCACCCTGTGTTGTGCACCTGTGACTTTTTCAGGCTTCTAATTGTACAAAGCTCATTCTGGTGAAAGGATCATGAGCATTTTCAAGCAGTTTATAATGAGGATGTCATTGCTTTTCATAGTGTTAACAAGATTACCATCATGTGTTCATGAATACTTAAGCACATTCAATAAAAAGGATGGGATGTGAAGAGGATGAGCTATTGCAGCTCTGAGATCGTTAATCAAGGTTGTAAATTATCCATATCCTTTAAATTCATGATGGGACAGCAACATCAAAGCACTGTTTCTCCAACTGGCTGCAGTCAGAAAACAAACTTTTATTTTTTTTTCAGAGACATTACCATATTCTGTAATCTTTCAGGACAGGAAATCAGCTCAGGGTCCCAATGTGCATATGGTCATGGGCTTCCTTCTGTCAGCTGATAAATCAGTGATTTGAGCTAGAAGGAACACTTTTCAGTGTATTGGATGGATCTGGGGGAGGGTGTGGTAGAGGTTTGATGCTTTACAATATAGGCCATCAGATATACAATATTGTTTTCAGGCAGCTCCATTTATTTTCTTACTGATTTTTTTATTGAACCTTCTTCTGCCACCTAATTCATTCTAAGTTTTCTGGAGTGTGCTCCTTCACACTTCCTCACTCAGAAAGTTCCCATTGCTACACTACTCTAGGGAGATGGGACTCTGCTCTCACAAACACTTATGGGTGCTTCCTGGGTGCACAAAAGTTGATCAGGGACTGACTTGTGGCCCACAATTCAACTGTCACTGACCAGTTCCTATTGTTGCTGTAAAAGTCTGTAAAAAAGACTCCGAGCCAAGTTTTGCAGGAGATAAGATAAGGGGTAGTTACTTTAATGAGCAACCCCGCTCATCCAGGAATACATCACCGCGCGCTAATGCAAGCTTTGATTTCTATAGCTTTTATAATATAATCTATCCAATCACTACGGTCCACATGTCCAGTTCCACCTCTGTCCCCTCCCAGTTCCCACCCCCTGCTGAATTGGGTCTGGGGTCGCCAGGACCCTCTGTCTTCATCCTCCTTCTCTTCTTCAGCACATAAAGATCTTTTGGACGCCCTCCAGGGCCTCGGGTCACTCTGTTCTGTGTTTATGTTCTCTCTGATAGTCTCCAATCTGGTACCTTGAGAAAGAGACTAAATAGCTGGCAGATCTTAGTGGCCTGTTCTGGAGCAGGGGTAGAGATAGAAGGACCTTATACTATAAGCTGCTAAATATTAATCCAGTAAAGTCTACAGTGCTACATCTACTATGTTTCTAAAATCTACAAAATGTGAAAAATCAAAAATCAAAAACCTCTTTGACATCACTATCAACACTACTTAAAACAATCCTCTTACTAGAAAATTCTTGGAGTTAGTTGTTGTAGTGTAGTGCTAAGACATGACTAACAGCTAAGTCATGTGGACAGTTAGTGGACACTCAGGCTCAATCCTCTTTTTCTCAGCAGAGTGGACAAAGCCTCTCTGAGTAAGAGTGATGTTTCTGTCTGCCTGTTGCAGCCTCTACCATGAAAATACATTGTCTATGGAAGCAGTTTCAGAACCACAATGGCTTCTAGTGAATTCTTAAAAGTTTGAGGACTACTATATTACCCAAATCCTCACTTGCTTCTTACCTTCTCTGTTCATAAAAATCGCTTCAAAGCTTCTGTCACCCTTAAAACTAAAATGCACTGCTGTGCAATGGTTTATTGTTGTTGTGATACTGTGATAATTCCCAGAGGCCCAGTTATTAAATGGGATGCTGGGATCTTTCTAGCACTCAAATGCCTACTTAAGTGTTTTGAATACAGAGGGGGAGTCCTGAGTTCTGAGTTTTATGAGAAATCCAATATCTTTTTAGTATGGAACACTAGAGGAAGTGGACACGAGGAGTTCCTAGCTATAACATGTCTCCAGTCTCTACACTAGGAAGTTTCCCTCTCCTATTTTTTATTCCCTTTAGACCTCTGTAGTCCTTCTTAGTTCTGTGGGAGATTGTCTTGAGCAATGTTAAAGACAAGTGGTCCCAACTCTTTTCAGCCTGCTATGCCACTTGGTGGTTTGGATACTCTTGTAGAAAGTGGAAGGAAGAGGTCGCTCAATCTCCTCTGGCAGAACAGTGAATTAAAACTAGGCTCTTCTGCAATTGCTAAAATGACTAGATTATTGGAGAAAACACTGCCACAGAACTGATGAAGTTTGTTAAGGCTACCAGAGAGTGCTAGGCATGTTCTTTCTAAATATGCTTCATTTCCTATTGAACAGGGTGTTGGAAAGCACACTGACCTTGTTATGCCCTGATATACTGTGTTGAATCTAAACATATGCAAGACTCAATTAATATAAACTTATTTGTAACCATCTGAGAGATAAGTCTTTTATATGACACTCACTTTGATACCGGGACTATCATCTCTAAATCACTCGTGTGCTCTCTCACTTGGGTTGCTGTCAATGTGAAGAGTCACATGAGGAAGACACATCTCCTGAGTTTCTGAGTTTGATCCCTAAATTGATGCCTCTAATGTTTTGACTGTCGCTAACAATAATAAAACATTGGACTCTACCAGGCTCACATTTAGACTAATTACCACTAGGTTGTGATGACCAGGTATTGGTCTAAAGAAAACAACTTGGCACACCTGGTGGTACTGCAGGAGCTGGATTCTCCTTGTTTGTCTTTAAGAGTGGAGTGAAACAATAGAGGAGGCAATCTTTGCAATTAATGTGATCGAGTTATACAGAGTAAACCTTTGACAAATTAAAAGACTATGTTGCAAACAGGCTTTGTACATAATTTCTTCTAAAGTTGACATGAAAATGCACTTTTAATCAGAAAGATAGAGAACAAAATTCTTTCATGTTATTATTGCACTATGTCTACCTTTTTTTTTTTTTTTTTTTTTTTCATCTTTTCTCCCCCTTTGGTT
>VWZD01007927.1:439989-557511 GCA_013396695.1 Sakesphorus luctuosus | reverse complement strand
TTTCTGTGCCCCTCCTTAGATCCTTTTGAAATTCCCAGATGTAGCAATCTGATTTGCTTTGTATGCAAACCATCCTTCTTGAGAGGACAGTAAAAATATATATGATTGCTTTAAACCTTAGTTGAGGTAAATGCAATGTTCAATAACTTCATCACATAAAGGTTGAATTTTATGGTGCATATGCCAGTCTTCATGGTTCAGTGAACTTTTTCAAATAGTACACAGCCTGCCTATATCAAATTTGTAGAAAGGGATTGATTTTGTTGTTATTGTTGGAATAAGGCAATTTCAACCTCTTTGCATGCTTTACTGAAATAATAATGCTATATTAAAAGGTAAATGATAAACAGATTACTGTTTTTAAGGATTATTCAGAATGTTAACAACAAATACGACAGACTTGCTCTCATGCTCTTGGCATGTCTCAACCTGGTTATTAAAGCTCTGTTTTCCATAGTCATGTAGGATTATAGGGCTTTTTTTTTTCTGTCTGCTAGACAGAAGCATTATGCTTTCAACTATAACCATAGACTGTTGTGATTATTTTTTCCCCCATCTATTTCCTTAGTTTTGTGGTAGTATTGATAAAATAGCTATGGAGACTGCAAAATGCTTCCTGAGAATAGCTAATGTTACCAACTGTGATACTGGGAGAATATGCGATGAAAGCAGACACATTTAGAACATTATCAATTTCCAGGCTGATAGTCAGTGACAGAACAAGTGGTAGCTGTTTAATGAATTATTTTTAAACCTGGCTAGTGCAATGAATTCTCCTTGGATTTTTTTCTATCCATGTTTTCTAAGGCCATTTGTATATAGGGTTTTTTTTCCCTGCATTCGTTTGTTTTTATCTGTAGTCAGATGATGAAAGGACTGCCTTTAGCATACACAGGAAGTAGCACATTTAAAAGCATATAAAATGCAAATCTACCTAAAATTTAGGTTAGGAAGTATGTAGTAGCAGATTGCTCAGTGCTATCAGTAAACATAACTCTGTTAAACTCACAGGCATAGCGCTAATGTGTCCAGGATGAGCCCATATCCTCCTTAGGTCTCTCTCAAAGCAATACATGATCAAAGCTTTCTTTGTTCCTTCTCCCAAATAGTTTGTAATCTAGCATTCAGTTCTAATTGGTTTATCCTAATTTTCTTTTTGTCAGTGCCTTTTTGTGGCACTGGCAATTTTAAGTGACATGCATCTTGGGATTTCATAGGCAAAATTTATGCCAGTAGTAATTAGACATCACTGATGCCTAGGACTTAGAGAGGAATACGTTCACCTAGTGAACAGTAGTAGTATCTGAACTTTTCAGTTGTCTGATTGCCAATGACATGGTATCAGGTCGTCTTTGGTGTCCAAACAGTATGAAGAAAATGGATGCTTATTTCAATTAGCCTAGAAAAGGCCAAAACCAGACAAACCAAATTCAGCTCTGCAAGCTAAAGGTAAAAATTACATGATGGTGGCAATTCATTCATTCTATATAGGAATAAAATGAAAAAAAAAGAAACAACAAAACCCAAACCCTGCAATTTGGGAAAGTCTGTACACCAGAGCTTGGATGAAATGAACTTTTCTTTTGAATGATGTAACTTTGGACTAAAACTAACAGGTATAGTGAGGAATGGATACTTTACAGAGAAATATTTAGTGGGTGCTTTTTATCCTATTTATTCTTAATTTACTTTGAAGCCTCCCAAAACACTTGGCACTGTGAATTGTGTCTGGCTGAGATGGAATTTGTTTCCCCATAGCAGCCCTCACAGTGCTGTGCTTTGCATTGGTAGCTGGAAAGATGTTGATAACACACCAGTGTTTTGGCTACTGCTGAGCAG
This sequence comes from Sakesphorus luctuosus, assembly GCA_013396695.1. Taxonomy (NCBI): domain Eukaryota; kingdom Metazoa; phylum Chordata; class Aves; order Passeriformes; family Thamnophilidae; genus Sakesphorus; species Sakesphorus luctuosus. The sequence goes on along the minus strand of VWZD01007927.1, from coordinate 555,672 downwards.
AGCTGGCACAGCATCAGTGCTGTCTTTCAACATTCCTCCATCAAGGGGCTGGGGGTGAGCAAGATCCTGGGCAGGGACACAACCAGGCCAGCTGATCCAAATTAGCCAAAGGGATATTCCATACCATATGACATCAGCTCAGATATGAAAGCTACTGAAAGGAGGGGGAAGGAAGGTATTCATTATTTACAAATTTGCCTTCCAGAGCAACTGCCACACATGCTGAAGCCTTGTTTCCCTGGAAGTGGCTGGACATTGCTTGCTAATGAGAAGTTGAAAAAAAAGTTACTGTTTTTTAATGTTTGCTTAAGCATGTGCACACTTTCACTTTTGCTTTAGTAAACTGCATTATCTCAACCTATGAATTGTTTTCCATCTTATTTCCTCTCTCCTGTCCAGCTGGGAAGGAGGAGTGATAGAGTGGCTTGGTGGGCACCAGGTGTCCAGCCAAGTCAACCCACCACACATTATTCGGCAAGTCGTAAGAAATCATTGCCTATAATGATGGTCAAGTCTCTCACTTGTTTTTCTTGCCCTCTTGTGGGACTTTGAATGCAGCTGCCATCTGCAATGTGGTCTTTGGGTCAGTGATGCCTTTTTGTATTTCCTCTCAAGCCCTGTAACAAAACAATGAAGTCCTAGTCCTCATGAATTTCCATACTGATAGTATGAGGAATCACTTGTGGTATGAGACGGTAAAGCAGGGTCTGATGAGAAAGAGGAATTGCACAACCAGTAGAGAAATCCATGTTGCTGGACTTGTTCTTCAAGACTGGGATTTTTAAACCTATATGACATGAGAACCTGGTCATAGGGTATGCTTAGAGTAGTGAAAATGTGATTTATTCAGTTAAGGTGTCCATTAAGTTCTTACAATCTGGTTATCCTAGTCCTGACAGGTAATTGGTGCTGCCCTGCTCAGAAAGTAACCTGAATGTGAAACCAACTCTGTAGTAGACATGAGATGTCAGGAAATAAATAGATAATTATTATTGAGCAAGAGAAAGCACTTCATTAAAAACACAGTATTCAGGCAAGGTTAGAAGTAAATTACAGATTCTACCTGCTTCTAGGTTTGTTGGGAGCAAGGATGTATATGCTGAAATCTCTTGGGTATGGTTGTCAACAGCTATAAAATAAAATGTACCACCAAGGGCTTATGTGGATATTTATTTTGTTTGGGCTGAACAAGAAGTGTAGGGGAAAAAATGGAAAACCTTAAAAAAAGGAGAATGTAATAGGGCAAGGAAGACTGGAAAATACTGGTTAAAACAGTGGAAAACTGACCTTTGACTGATGGTGGAAGGTCGACGAGGTTAAGCTGGGATGGCACATTAGAGTGTTTAACATATTGTTCTGTGCATCAACATTTTGATTTCATATTCATTTGATAAATAATGCAGTGAGAACAGGAAAAGGTACATATGAACCTCCTCTGACATTGCTTGTAACAGTGGAAAGGAATAGACTTGCAGTGCCTAGAATGTCAGTTGCCACACATACTAACGATTATACAGAAAAAACTCTTAGACAGCAAAATGCAAAATTATCCTCTTACAAGTAACTCTGCTGCTGTACTGGAAAGACTTAAATAAACTTTCATTCCATTTGCAAATGCTGCAAAGTGAAAACTGTATCTCTAGTCTATTTATTTTGTGTTGCATTTGAATTGGGTATTTTCAAACCTAATGCAAATGAAGGATGACCCTCAAAGTGAGGCAGAATTTGGGTTTCTTGTGTATATACACACACACACATATGCACATATAAATATATAGATAGATAGATATATGAATATTGCAAATATCAGCTGAATATCTGTAGCTCATCCAAGTCTCTGGGGAGAATCTCACTGGAGACATGCAGTCTCATCTGCCAGAACAAATTGAGAGCACCTTCCCTGACCCAGACAACATTCCTCTTTCCCAATGCCTTTACTCTTTTCTTTTGGGTGTACCTTACATCTTGTTTTCTGGATGAAAACAGCCAGTATTGTGAGAAACCAAAGCACAGTCTATATAGTGATGAAGCCATCTTTAAAGTATGAAAAACCCCACCCTTAGGAATAAGAAAGGAGTAAGGTTAAGGTTAGGTCCGGTATAATCAAAAGGAGATTTACCAGGTTGCTTTCTTAATGTATGTTGGTGACAGGAGTCAGAAATAGTTAATGGCATTTCCTCTTTTATGAAGTAATGAGGCTGATTGTTACTTTTGGCTTTTATTATTACCGGCAATCTGATTCAGTGAGCAATCACATATAGTATATGTAATTCTATTATTTATTGCTTTGTTCACTACTCACTTTACAATTTGGCTTTAGATAGCTATCATTTCAAATTATTTGGTTCAGTGCAGCAATTAGACAGTCAATAGTCAGTCCTAAGTAATGCTTTCTTCTGGCACATGGTAATACTTGAAGAATAATTCCATTCTCCCCATTGAGACAAAGCTGCCGAGAAATGTGCATTCAATTTTCTTCCACTCTAGATTGGCTATTTTAGTTACTGCAGCTCCTGAACTTATGCAGTTTCAGTTGCTTACTTATCTGCAATAAAACTATTAGAACTAAGGAGGCTCTGAAAGCTTTGCTGATTAACAGACTTGATACCTTGTAGAGTGCATTACTGCTGTGGTGAGAACCATTTGGGAATAAAGGAGTCTAGTAGCCCTGGTACCCCAGGAATGTGAAGAAGATGATTAAAAACAAATTAATTGGGTTCATTTTTACTTGAATGGGGTCAGAGACATCAAGTCGCATTTTTTTTCATGTACTGGCTTTATGGGGCAGACCTGCCATGAAACAAAATAAATTCTGCTGGTTAACTAAAGATTCAAGTTGTTTAAAGGCTTTTACTTAAGATAGAATGACTAGAAAACAAAAAAACCCATATTCAGATGTTGTTAGCAGGCTGCCTGTTTCTATTTTTGCCACAGTCTTTGTCCCAAATATGAAAAAAAAAGTTGTCAGATTTTGTTTTTGTTACAATTTTCTCCCTCAATAAGGAAATATCAACATTTTCATGGTTTGTACACTACATGAAATATAATATTTTGCTGTAATCCTTTGACCTTTTCAGAAACATGTATTTTGATTGTCTGGCAATTCTGCTATTTCCCTGCAGGTTAGAGAGGAAAACTGTGTTTTGTGGAGGAGGTAATTTTACAATGGCATTGCACTAGGTTCTGTGGCAGGTATTCATATGCAGACTGGATACAGGGATGGTGGTGATTTGTAATAGTTAGTCCTGCAAAATGCAGTAACCTGGACAGATTTTTTTTTCTTGAGTGTCATTATAATAGGATCTGTTTTGATGAAAAGAAAAAAAAAATCCTCCTCAGAAAATGTCCAATTACCCAAGATGAAACTCAAGCCAGGCCTCCAGGAATGATACCCAATTCTGTCTTGCACCTGAAGCCATCTTCTTTTTTCCCAGCAACACTGATAAACACAACCTTTCTCTTCAGCACAGAGGCTCCAGGCTGACAAAAATTCCCTGCATGCTTCCCTGCATGTTTTGTGAGAAATGTCAATGTTGAGAAAAAAAAGCTCTTTTCTTTTGGTATCAAAATGAAAATCAGACTTTTCAAAATATTTTATGAGAAAGAACAAGACCAATCCCTTATCCTCTGCAGTGGTATGACATAAATAGGTAAGACACATATATATGCAAGGCAGAGAGAGGCAAAAGTAGATCTGAGCCACCAGTTTTTTTGGACCAGGTGAGCGTGCTGAACAGAAGCTTAATGCTTCTTGTAGTGTCTCACCTGACCAGGACACCCTTTGGAGGCCAGGGTATGGTTTTGACAGGTTGATACAATAACCAGAAAGGCAAAGGTGCCTCAGTTAAAAAATTCTGCTTCATCCTACCCACAGCTGGAGAACTTCTTGGAGCAGCAGCCCTGCTAGGCTGAAGCACTGCTATCTCTTTATGTACCCGAAGCTCTGTATGTGCAGCTCTGGTCTGCAGCAAAACACCTCACCATGGTAGACAGTCCAGTATTTTCATCTTCCTTTGCAGTTTCCTGTCTTCCCTCTATTTCAGTCCAGCCTAATGACACAACATAATTAGTTTTTCCTATCAGGTATTACAGGTCCCTTATGAACCTGGATCAGTCTTTTCATCGGTTTCCCCTGCACCTTTTCTGTTTTCATTCTTCCTCACTTCAATTTGTTTTAAGTCTTTTTCTAATCTGAAGCACTCCCTCTTTGCATGGCCAATGTCCTCTTTTAAATTTCTGGATAAAAGTAGTGTATTTTCCTTTTCAGATTTGTGCATATTAGGCACTTGTGTTTTATGCTGCATTAAGTTCTGCCACAATTTCTTGGACGGTCTTTTGCATTTTACTACTTTTATAGTCTTACATCTCTTTAACATCTTTGTTGGTGACATGGATAGTGAGATCAAGTGTGCCCTCAGCAAGTTTGCCAATGACACCACGCTGTGTGGTCCTCTCCATCTTTGGTATTCCTCTCCTCCAACACAATAACATGCTGGAGGGAATGGATTCCATCCAGAGGGACCTTGACAGGCTTGAGCAGTGGGCTTGTGTGACCTTCATGAAGATCTACAAGGTCAAGTGAAAGTTCCTGCACCTGGGTCAGGGCACTCTCAAGCACAAGTACAGGCTGGGTAAAGAATGGATTGAGAGCAGCCCTGAGGAGAGGGACTTCAGGGTGTTGGTGGCTGAGAAGCTCAACATGAGGCAGCAATGTGCACTTGCAGCCTATTAAGCCAACCATATCCTGGGCTGCATCCAAGGCAGTGTGGCCAAGAGGTTAGGGAGGTGATTCTACTTGTCTGTGTGACCCCACCTGGAGTGCTGTTCCATCTCTGGGGTCCACAACATAAGAAGAATGTGGACCTGCTGAAGCGAGTCTAGAGGAGGGCCATGAAGCTGAGGGCTGGAGCACCTTTCCTATGAAGACAGGCTGAGAGAGTTGGGGCTGCTCAGCCTAGAGAAGAGGAGGCTCTGGGGAAAACTTATAGCACCTTCCAGTACCTAAAGGGGGCTGCAAGACATCTGGGAGATGGACTTCTTACATGGGCATGTAGTGAGAGGACAAGGTAGGCTTAGGTTAGAGAATAGGAAGAAATTCTTCACTGTGATGGTGGTGAGACTCTGACACAGGTTGCCCAGAGAAGCTGTGGTTGTGAACACTTCTCATCCCTGGAGGTATTCAAGGCCAGGTTGGACAGGGCTTTGTGCAGCCTGGTCTAGTGAAAGGTGTCCCTGCCCTTGGAAAGGGGATTGGAACAGGATGATCTTTAAGATCCCTTCCAACCCAAACCATTCTATGATTTTGTGGTATGATTCTGTAACAATTTTCTTTTGTATGTGGGCCTTTGATTAAAATCTTATGGGCTTTATTTGCCTTCAAGTAGGCTCTGATGGAAACAACAGCAGAAATTGTATAATCAACATGTTCTGGGAGTAAAAATAATAGGGTTGTTTTCAAAAGTCCGTAAGTTACAGGAGACAAGAAAATACTCATATCACTTTTATGTGTCTCAGCTCCAGATGTCATGCAGCTTTCAGACCTTTAATGTTGGCACTGGCAACCTGGACACAACCTACTGATAATTAATTTCTTTTTAACTATGGCATGTGATTTAATCTGCCATCACACAATTTTTGAATAATAATTTTCCTGCCTAGTCATTTTCACATTTGACATTCACTTAAACCTTTCTTAAGTTTTAAAGAAAATAGCTTTGATGTAGGCAGTTAAAGTGTAATTTAACATTTGTGTCTTCATTATTTGGGCATTTCAGTTGTATAACATGTCTTACTTAACTACCTGATCCCTCTTTCCTGTCCATCAGATCACAGTAAAGCTACATGTTTCAGTGAAAGTTTTATAATTCTAGTTATAGATAGAAGATTTTCAGTATAACATGCTATCTTCCTAAAAAATCTTTTGATAACAGTATTAAGTATAAGAAAGTGACTGATTTTAGTGACTTTGTAAAAAAATTTCTGTGGTTACATCAGATCTTTTGTTAGATTTGAAAACATCATTTTATTGCAGGGAGAAGAGAAAATTTTTTGTGTAGATAATTTTTTCTATAGATGAGTGTATAAGTGTGAACTTCAGTGCTGGACTTGTTTGAGTATCTTCAAGGGAAAAATCCAGTACTCTGGATAAGATCTGCCATGAGACATTTATGTAAATTATCATTTCTTATACAAAATATTCAAGATGCATCTTAAATCTTGTACAGAGGCAGAACTGCACTCACCTAGTCCTTCACAGAAAAAGGGCATCCATTAGATATCTGGTAAAACGTCATCATACATTGCTTTTACATGAACTGTTTTTTATACTCGGGTTGTATAAAAATGCATTGTTGAATGCTGATCATGTAATGAACATTCTGAGTTTTCTTTCAGGGATTAATTATCAGATTACATTACATAGGGGTCTGAAACAAGAGGAACTATTTCCCCTTTCTCCCTCTGGAAAAAACAGAGAAAGCAGATTTCTCTAGCAAAGGTTTCCTACATGACAACTCAGTATTCATGCGAAAAATATGGCTCTAAGCTTTGCTATTACTGCCTGTCCTCTTTCTAACATTTGTGGAAGTGCTGTAAAGGGAAGAAGTGCAATAGATATAGTCAACAAAAAGGAAATAAAATCTGCCATGAAAAATTGCATAGCAAGCCCGTGCTTCCAGAGCTTGGGCTTAAAGGCTGCTGGATGAAGGCGGGCTAACAAGCTCCATTGCTCTGGTAGCTTTCTAAAGCTCAGCTTTACAAACCTGTCTACTAGTTTCAAAGGGAACAGAATAAATCCTTCCTTTTGTAAGTTCAGTGAAGTAGGTAGGCAATTGACCCAACAGCTACAAGGCTTTAAAAAATAAAAGATGGTTCTCTGTACACAATTATATGAATTTTAAAAGCTGTTAATCGGAATGGATTCATTTGCAAGTTTTAGCTTTGATTCTGTTAAGGTGTTTCTGCACATGTAAAGATTTCTTTACAAGATCAGATTTCTTGAACTCATACCTTGGCACAAATGAATATTTGGTTTATTGAATGTTTCATAAGTTTATTATCTTGATTTTTTAATTTTAAAACTCGTGCTATCCTTAACAGAGTTCTTCCTTGTGCCACACCTGACTGCACCTTTAAGATTTTACCTATAGTGTGTTTGTTAGAGTTAAAAGGCTGCAAGACTTTAAATGGAGATGGAGTTAAATATCTCTCTTTACCTTTTATTTTTTATTTTCAAGTCTTATTTTCTGTGAAACACTTGGGCAGTGTGGGTCTGATCACATGTCAGGGACTGCTCAGGCTGGAGGGATGAGATAATAGAGAACAGCAACAGTAGAAAATTCCCCTCCAAACCCTACTCTGCCTGTTCAATTTCTATTTTGTTCAGAGGAGCTATAAAACTAGAGAAAGGTGAGTAATAGATTTGAGAGTCATCGGAAATATAAATTATAGCTAGACATTTGCTATCAGCATCCCATGCAGTTAATGATAAACAGTCAATGAGATGTATGCACTTCTAGCATTTTTATAATGAATCTATTTCTTCCTAGACAGCTTACTGTCAAACATTATGCTTTGGAATTTATGACTTTTGATACCATTTTAATAGATGGTCTGGATATGCTAAAACCTATTCATTTTCTTTTTAGTAGTATGACACTTTCACCTAATGAACTTCGTGAACATACCTAATGAAATCCAAATGCTTCTGCAAACACATGCACCTACACATGAGGAGAATTTTCTTTCTTCCTTCTCTCTGTCTCTCTCCCTCCTTTTCTCTCTCTTTCCTTGTTCTCTTGCTGCTAAATTACTGCCAATCAAAAGAGAACAGTGTTTTTAGAGACTAATAGTTCAGTGGCTCAGAGAAAATAGAAAAAAACCAAACAAATGAGATTATTTAAAATCTGTAATTGCATAAAAAAGGATCACTTCTGTACTCACAATCTGATTTATTATTGCTCTTCCTACTAGTTTTTTGTGTGTTTACTATCTTATATGCTAGATATTTTCAAAAGCCTTTGAATACTAACTGCTGTGCAAGCCTTGGTTCACTTTTGCATCATTCCAGAGTTGTTTGCCCAGGAATCAGTGATCAGACCAGATTCAAGAGGGAGGAAAATGGAATATTGTATCCCTGTTACCAGAAAAGTAGGTTTCACCTTTGAAATTATGCTCAAATATCAACCTTTCCACTCATCCATGTTTGATTCTGATTGTTTGTGGTGGAAATACTTAGGTTAAAACTCCTGCCCTTTGAACCCACCTTATCCCAAAGGATGCCATAATTTTAGGTGACAAGAAATGTATCAGATTGAACACAATTTTATTTCTACTGAAAAGGTCTGGCTTCCCCCATGCTATTTTTATGCCAGCTTAACTCTACTAATTTTATTATCTGGCAAGGCAGGTGAGCTGTTCATGAAACACTTTCTTTTTCCCACACTCCCTGCCAGGCACTTGCAGCCTCCTTGCCCCCAGATTTCTCCATAATGATAGCTCTCAAAGGTAGGTTGGCTTTTTCCTGGCTTTATTGCTGGCCTGTTTTTTCCTCACAAGCTCTTCTTTCTCTTTTTTTTTTTTTTTTTGCTAACAGGTGAGGGATGAGGCCCCCCTTGTAAAAAACAAATTTTGGAAAGAGCAGGTGACATATTCAAGTCATGCCTATAGGACTTGCTGATTGCAATATCAATATCACTGAGGATCAAAATGTATGAAATTGGCAGTCTAGGCTTTTTGTTTAGTTTTGTACTTTCTAATTTGAATATTAAACTCATCATTTAGACGAGTATCACATGTTCATTCCTTTTGTAAGTACAGGCAGGACATTTTTACACAGTGTCTTATAACAGAAATCTGCATGTTTGATAATAAGCCTGATGTTTTTTTAGATAGTTCCATGCTGAAGTTGAAAAAACCCAACTTTCTGTAGTCCTATAATAGAAGAGCCGACAATTTGGTAACATCTCATAACATATGCAGGTTTCATGTATGTTCATTACCTGGAGTCTAGGAAGTGCTGCCTAATTGCATAATCAGGCAAGCAGTTATAGAGGAACTGGTAGCTAATAGAGCTAATGTCGAGCCCCTCAGCTACTACAAAGGTTGCATATAAATGTGACAGCACTATGTGTGGCTATCCTACTTACTAAAGTCAAGATGGGAACAAATGAAAACATGAAGGGAGAGCTCCACAGAAATGGGTGCAGAGCAGTATAATGGACAGGCTAAATGGCAGAGGTGGTGAGGTGGCAGCTTAAAGGCAGGAGAGAGGGATGAGAAGGAGAATTTATAATGAGTACTATAGACTCTATAATCAGATTTTCAAATGTTATAGGGCACTTGGAGCAGGGATGTGAACAACTAATAAGGGCTGTGAGCAAATTAGGATGGAGAGCCCACTGGGATGGGAAGACTGTGAGACAGGCTAATTTTCCAGGAGATAAAGCTGTTGCTATCTATCTGAGAGACTAGTATAGGCAAGATTGTTGTGAATGGATGTACTGAAGAGGAAACTTAATGAAGCCACAAATACAGGTAAGAGAGAGCACAAAAGAGAGAGAAGACAAAATGGAGAAGACTATGGTAGGTGTTCTGGGGAGGGATGGAGAAGTGAATGCAAGACAAGGGGATGTGCTACATCACCCCACATTGCAGGAAGAGAACAAACCTCAGTACAGTCCTGTGTAGAGGTGTTTTTTTGGNTTCATTCACAGGGACTACAGGCTGAATTATGTAATTTTGTCTTTTCTATATTCTCTTGAAGCAAATTATTTTAAAGTTTTCTTTTTGGTGAGTATCTGAAGGGTTCATAACAAATCATCCCTTCTAGGAGATCATTCATTATTAGACATATTGATGGCATGTTTGAATCTCTAAAGTGGTAATTTATGCTATTAGCCGAGTTGTCTTGATGACCTTCGCTACACTAGTATTTTACTCATTCTTTCATATTCTTGTACTTCATACATACCAGAGAATAATTCATATCCTTGGTAACCTTTGCAAATGATTTCCCCAGAGGTTTTTCTTCATCAATACCAGAGAAAACTAACCCATTGTCATCATCCTCTAAAAAGTAATTAGCCATGAATAATTGCCTCTTTCTGACATCTTTCTAACTTTGCACTGAATTGATTTTTTTTAAGTAGATCTATTAATTTTGGAAGCATTAGGCTGCCTTCACACTTTTATACTCCCATTCCTTTTTCTATGCTTTTGTTACAAGTGCTCTGGATTACATTTTGTTTGTCTTGTTTAATGTTGCTTGCACAGTTCCCTAGCTTTATGATACTTTGAATTCCAGACTGGTAGAATAGATTTTTCAATGCAGTATTATTAGATTCGATTTTGGAATACTTTTATTCAGTGAGTTATTTCTGTGGAAGTTTTATGCCACATTCATGGGACATTTTTTCTGTTATTTACCCAGCACAACTGATGGTTTGTCTCTGCCAAGCAAGATCCAGGGAAGAAATATTGATCGGAGCTGTGGTCTGCTTTCTTTTTGTAACTGATCCTTGCTTTATGTATCTGGCACAGTTTGCGCTTCATAGGGTTTTCTGGAAAAAGCCAAGGTATTGCCCAGGCCTCAAGGATGAGGCCAACCTGTGATATGCCTATGTCTCAGCCAAAAAACCTAAACCCAAATGTCTCAAAAGAGAGGAACAGAAATGCATTCACGTGCATGCACAGGGACTTCTCTCCTGAAGGGAGAACTTCTTTTAATCGGTGATGACTAAGTTTCTCCACTTTTCATGGAGGTATTTTTATAAAGATGGGTTATGCTGGAAATGTTTCTTCAATGGACTATGAGGGAGAAATGTGTTTTCCTTCAACATAAGGGAACTCTTCAACCATACTGCTACACAGCGAGAAAAATTGTTGTTTTAAACTGCTGCAGCTCCATTGACTTTAAGAGTCATGGGGTTTTTTAATAACAAAATAGGATGGAGGCAATATAGTGTTTTGTGTTCCACATATCTACTCCTGTGCTTCTCCATAGGAGTAGAAAATCACCCTCTTTTTCCCTCTTGGCTCATCTGAATCCTTCCTTATATTATCTGAGTCCTGCTGCACTCCCACCTCTCTTTTGTATATAATGATAATGGCCAATCTTCGCGAACGAAGATGTGGGAAGGGCTCACCCCACGTGTGCCCTCCGAGCCTGCGCAGGGGATTTTTTAGGTGAGGCACAGCGTGTGCAGAACTGGCCCCACTGTTTAAGTCCTAAGATTCATTTGCCACGGCCGAGCAAGCTTGGACAGTGATAGTGAAGTCTCCTTAGGACTATCTACAGCACCCGGTACTAACTGGGGCTGACCCTGCTTTGCATCCGAGATCTGACGGGATTGGATGGCAGGGAGGCATTGAACTGCCTGGGTGGTCCATACTGAGACTCGAACTCACGACCTTGGGAGTCGGAGACCGGAGTGCTCTCCACTACGCCATGGGACCGCCCTTTTGTATATAATGCAGTGGTGCTCAGTATATACTTCAGAAATCTTTGAATACAATTAAATAATTAAAATACCTTTTTATTTAAATTTCTAAAGAAATATCCTCGAGTCCATTCCTAACATTTATTCAGCCTTCTGGATTTGTGGGCCTCTTTCAGCCAACTTATGTGTAAAGGTATTTTAAAATATTGGTTTTTGACTTGTCTGGTTTGTTCATTCTACATAATTGTTAGACTAAATGACTATATTTTTGTTTGCTTTCTCATCTTTTATGGTTTTTAAACCTCTTATAATTTCTTCATCTGACATTTTATTCTCCATGTTTTTTCTGGTTTTTATCATGTGACTCTAGAGACTCTTAAGCACAATGGAGTTGGAAAATGTGGTGGATTTTAAAGCTTTCTTCCAGTTTTTCCTTATAGCTTCTGGGTTTTATAAGCCTTATACATGTCAAGTTTTCCTTGATTTCCATCAAAGTTCTGCTGGTAAGACTGAACTCTTGTTTACTTAAATCCTCCAAGTGCTCCTTTCTGAACTGAAAACCTTTACACTGCTTTATTACATGAACTCATTCTTTACTCTGTTGGATACAAGCATCCAGTGGTCACTATTTTCATGTTTATCTATTTTAACTTCTCTCTATTTTTTTCCCTGTTTCTTTTCTATCTGTAAACATTACTATAGACTGAGGACATCTTAGCTGCTGACTTTGGTAGCTGCCTCATGAATCCTAAAGTTAACTTCAAAAGGATTTAGACTTTTATTTTGGTACATATACTGGTATACCCCAGAAATATAGCAACCTAGTGTGTTAGTGCAGAAATGTTTTATACTTTTCCTTTTGAATGTTTTGACTATGTTTTCTTTTTCTATTTGTATCCTAACTCATATCTTCACTGTGGAGCTATAGCTTGTTGAGATAGTGAATATTTTCCTGGACCATAAGTCCACATGGCTTCTCCTTGTTTTTCTGTCTCAATCTTGAATGCTTAGAATGAAATGATGACTGCTTAGAAGGGAGACTAAAGGACTGCCAGGGAGATATCCATGGACAGGGAATCTGTGTTCCTATATAGGGAAATTCTAGCTATAGTTACAGACTCTGGTTACACAGTTGCCATTTTAATAAGGGATTTCTATATATTCACTAGTAAAAAATTATCATGTTTATTTATATATCTGTGACTGAGTAGGATCAGCTGAAAATGGAAAACATTCATATTATATATGTATGTGTACAATAAGGAATGGAACTTGTCTTAAAGAAATTGAAAATTTAACTATGTTTTTCTTTTTTTTTTAACCCTCACCCCTCCTCCCCCCATATTCTGATTAAAACATATTACACTGTGTTAATAATGGACTTAAATACTAAAGCAGCATCTTCATTGATTTATATCCCTCTGGCACAGCTCAGTCTACAAGATGTCAACAAACAGAATGTAAATTTTCTCCCTAATGCACAATCCTTTCATGCCACCACAGATTCTGAAAGACTCGTTATTACTTTTGATCTCTGTAGGTCTTGATATTATGAAATCCTTCTGTAAACTCAGCTGCACATTTCATCTGTACAGGAAACACTTAAGTTGACTTTATATTTTTTTCCACCTTCAGAATTCTATTTTTTTCTGTCCAAACAAAGCTAAATTTCTCAGGGAAAGAGGAATTAAAGCCTCAGTAGAATGGGAAATTGAGAGGAAAACCCCCTATTGACCACCACAAATGAAAAAGATTCATAGGCATTTCATTAGGAGTGTTATCTAACCTCAGATACTTCTGAGCTGATATTTTTCATTTGGAGTCCAAGTGCATCTAATTATCTTTATAGAAATATAAAATAAATGTGGATATAAATTACAGATTAGGAAGGAGGATACCATATAGTTAATCTACTTTTTTCCCTATTACATTATTGGTTCAAGTTTGAAGCAATAAAATCCTTTCTTAAACTTCTAGAATTACTTGTATTATTCCTTATTTGTTCCTTCTGAAGTCTCCTGTATGAAAGGTTATTTATTGTGGCACTAGCCCTTGCTAAAGCTTAATAGGAAAAATTCTTGCAAGCGTCACCGTGGTATCTGTCAGAGTTTCAAGTAATAATTTTGTTTCCAAAATCTATCATCTCCTTCTTTTTTTTTTTTTTTTTAGAAAAGATACCCTGCTGATATGAAAATTGCCTGTGCTCTACTCAAATGGACAGAGAAAAAAAACACCCAGTGCCAAAGTTTTTCATAGAAAAGCCTAGCAAAATTCCTTATGTAGGTGAATTTTCACCTTATTCACATGGAATTACTTATGTCAGCAATTAATTTGGTCCTATATTGTTCTAGAAGACACCTCAAAAGTTAATAATATGAGTCTCACCATACATAGAAATAGTGCTAAGTTTTCCATGTTGCTTCTGGGTCAAAGTGTTGTCAGTTTCTGATTTTAATGGAGTCTCATGATATTTGTTGGTTTTGTTTCTTTTTTCTTGAAGTCCCAGATTCTGGGGGCATATCACATACTTCATTTTTAAAAGCACAGGTTTATAGTTCTTATGGTACCTCAGAAAACCTTGATAACTTGACCTGAGTGCACCCTACGGTCTCAGAAATAAGGAGTTAAATAAAAGAAACAAGCATTCATGAGACTGCTAAAAATTTGATAGGCTTTTTTTTTGCCCAGTATTATTCCTTGGAAACTGTACTAGAGATAACCTGTGGCTTTTGAATGCATGCAGTTAGCTGTGCAGAGTGCAGTAAGGCATGCCCTGGACTATTGTGTGCTCAAAGCTCAGTGAAGCCTCAGTCACCATATTCTGAGTAGCACCTTTCCTGCTGCATAGAGGGCACTTCGGCCATAGAGGCTTGGGCAAACAACAGACTGAGGTTCAAATCACAGATATTCTCCAGCTTGTCTTGGTAACTCGATAACCCATGTGTGACTTCATCTCTGCCATAACAAGATAGGACTGACATTTTGGCCTCAGCAAGTCTGTTTTGAGCACTGACTCATTAGTGTTGGAAGCGTGTTGGATTACCATGAATGGGGTGGAAGGCAGAGACAGGTTGAAATTGGTGGGCAAAGTATGTGTTGAGAGAGAAGGAAATATTGGTACTTACCCTTCACAAAATTTTGGATAAATTTATCTTTTTCTGATGCTTCCAGATATACAGGAATATATTTACACAAGATGTATATTTTATGTATTTATACATACCCATGTATATTTATAATTAATTTCTTTGTAGTTAGCTGAATCTCTCATCCCTTTTTCTCTGAGGCGTGCCCAGCACAGCATATTGAGGGTCGATGCAAACTCTGCTCATGCCCTGAGGCAGCCAAAATCCGGGTGATTGGAGGAGTGTGCTGCAACATGCTGATGGCAAGTACCTGGCTGGAGACCCCTCTGGAGACTGGCATCCTACCTGAAGCTCAGGTGCAATTCCCACCATGCTGCAGAGGTATATGATGGGTTGCAGGGCCATAGCTGGGGGAAGGACTGATGGTTAACCCAGCCCTTGCTGAGTGTAAATAAGTCAGCAAAGACAGAAGATAACATAAAGAGGATTTTAAAACAACAAAGGCCAATTTGCATGTCTATCTTAGTTGGGTTGCTGCCAAATGCTGACAGAACTACTAAATAGGCTTCCTGTTCACTGTCAGCCCTAATGGTTGTGGTTAGAGCTGTAACCTCTATCTCTCCCTTACTTGCCTGTGAAAAACCTACCTCCTCCTGCAGAAAGACTCATATTTTATTGCAGAAATCTTTTATCATCTCGTCTTCCTGCATTTGTAAATCTCCCACGTGTTTGTTGAGAAGTTATTTGTCTGAGGTTTTTTCTTGGCTTTCCTGATTGTTTCACAATTTCTGTGCTGATTTTACACAATACCTTTCTCCAGTAAGCCAGAGAGTAACTGTGTTAAAACTTGCTATTTGGGAATTAACCCAGAGCCTCTCCATTTCTGCCACAGCCTGTTTCAACATTACAAATAGTCTTTGCACTTTTGGTGAATACTCATTTGATTTTTTGTGGTGTCCAGTGAAAAAAGCGCCACTTTAAAAATCAAGGCATTATTTTATGGTAAGAAAGTAACATTTTACAAAATAAAGGCAAAGTTGCTAAAAGCTTTGAAACAGAATTTTTGAACCTCTCAGAAATGCGTGACTTCTTTTCTTACACTGTGAAATATTTGGACTATGGTTTTACTGCACTGATTCCCACTTGGTTGTTTTGTGAGGCTGTGATAGTGCAAGAGACAGAAGCAGGTATGACAGGGGAAATCCTAGTCTGGTAAGAGAGTTGCCAAGGTCTTAAATTAAGCCAGGGCTTTGCCTGCAGTTTCTGCACAGCAGAAAGCCTGCTATAGGAAGAGTGGAGAGCATTCTGATGTAGTCTCCTTTCAACCAGTACTGGAAGTCAGCTCATCTAACTTAAGCTGCCTGGAAGTCCAGTATCTACACTAAACCAGTTTTCCAGGCTACCCTTATAATTAACAGGAGGAGATAAGCTCCAGAGGGCAATTCATGCTGCTTTTCTGAGACACCTGCTTTAGCACTGGATAAATCAGTCTCCTCAGTGTTTTTCATTCTTTGCTGACTACAGGTGGATGCCAGACAAGTAGCTCAGACCAGACATTTCTAGTTCAGGAGGTGAATAGGTTGCTTGTTATCTGCGTAGTTTCGTGCCTGTGGAGTGTGAGTACCAACTCCTTGAGGATTCCTGCTCTTTTTCTCTTTGCGATTAAAAAGGGAATCAATGTTTGGAAGTGAATTTGCCCCTTACTGTTTTCAAAATACAATCCTTACTGTGTGGCAGTAATGGCAGGCTTGGTGTGGAGTAGCACACAAATTGAAGTAAACTGCAGACAAGAAACACAGATGAAGCAGCTTGTAACCAGCAGTGTCCCTTCCCGCAGTCACCATGTTCCTCTCAGGCACTGTGACTATTACAATACAGAACTTCAGCCCTCAGGTCAGACTGCCAGCCACTAGCCAATGAGGAGACATAAATATATCCATATAA
This sequence comes from Sakesphorus luctuosus, assembly GCA_013396695.1. Lineage (NCBI taxonomy): Eukaryota > Metazoa > Chordata > Aves > Passeriformes > Thamnophilidae > Sakesphorus > Sakesphorus luctuosus. Next base: position 539,204 of record VWZD01007927.1, on the reverse strand, counting down.
AACAGTCTATATGGCCTGGGTGAAATCAGGGGTGGGCAGGAATGACTGTGGTGTGACTTGCCCATTGAATGCATAGATGCACAATAATGATGAATTTTTGATGGCTGACTCTATTTTTCTGTAAGCCGTGGAGTCCTCATGGACTACTGCATTGTGGTGCAGTGGCATTTGTGGACGTTCAGTGCTTCACACCTTGTTATTTATAGCAGAAGAACTAAAGAAGAGGACTCACAATAGCTGTCTAAACCCTTGCGAATGGCAAGGGGGCAGAGGGAGAGTCTGCAAATGGCAGAGAGAGGCAGTTCTTGCGTTTGACAGGCTAAAACAAAGTTAAAAAACAACCAACCGACCAAACCTCTAAGTAATGTTTGTCTAACTATTTTCAAAGACGGCATTTTGAGCTTTATGTTGCTTTAGTCGGTGATGTGTTTTAGCAGAGAAACAACAGGAATCGTATTGAGCTCATCTCAAACACACATAAAATATTTTAGTTTCTTTTATCTCCCCTTTAAGATACAGCTCAGGAGAACTGTGTTCCAAGTGACAGCATCTTTGACAACCTGTATTTTTTTCTTCTATCTTTTGTTCTTCTTTCTGTGAAGAGCTGTGTGATGAAGATTTTTGGAGAACATTGATACTGTCCCTACTTATGTAAAAAAACCCCAAAACCAAAAAACAACAAGAAGAAGTAACCATGTACTTCCCAGAGGGTCAGACAGCCTTTAACTGCAACATCAATTGAAGGGCTCTGTATCTCTGAAGCAGCCTGGGGCAGGACGTATCCTTGCCAGTATGTATCAAAATGAAGCAGTAGAAGACTGAACAGAATTCCTCACTCTAGTGCTAACAAAATTCCTCACAATGAGCTAATGAGTCTACACAGCACCATGAAAATGCCATAGACTGATTTTTCTGGATGTGCTTTCTCCCTTTTTGCCAGCAAATACCACTCTGATGCTCAGAAAGAGACAGATTTTGAAAAAGTAGGCACTGTTTCTTAACCTCAAAGTTGTTGATTTCTTGAATTGGAACATTACTTTTCCATTTTAAGAATTTCAAACTTTGGATTTTTGCCTTAATTGCACCTGTCTTGAACTTGGTCCAAAGACAGCAAGCACTTATGAATGCATTTAACTTTCTCATGACCAATGATAAGCCCAAACAAAACTAGTTTTTGAGAGGCTTTTCCACAACCCCTTATCTCTGGTAGTAGGGGCTTTCAGAAGAATAATGAATTTTCTTCACAGAATCCTAGTGAGATAAAGCAATGTTATTATCCCATTGTACAGCTGGGAGAAATGATGATACAGAAATGAAATGCTTTTCTAAAAGTCTTATGTTCAGTTTAAAAAGAGGTTACTATTCCCAAAAAAAGTCATTGTATTATTTTAATTTAATTGATCTTTCTGCCCCAAAGACTTTTTCTGTGTATCCATACACAAAGCAAGCGGTGCTCTTAGGTGTGTGATCATTTATGATGACAGACCTCTGCTGGAAAATGAATAAAAACTCTTTTATACTGTGAGCCTTTGGGTCTGTAAGTGCATGTGTGCCTGTTTGAGTGCACATTTTAGAGTTTAGAGCTACTAAACTAGAGTTTAAATCCTCTAGGTCTCCTAGCAGGGCAAAAGTTTCCAACAATGCTGAACACAGTAGAAATCAGCAGAGACTGTAGAGAAGGAGTGAAGAATCACACACTGTATATTTTCAAACCAAGGTCATTATTCATTAATATTGCTGTGGAGAGCTTAGCTACACACCCTGTTCTTCACAAACTTTGCTTACCAAGGTGCTTAGTACTCCTAATCATTGCCTGCTTGTAGAGCAATGTGGCTAGTCTTGCACTTACACAGATGGGGCAAGTGGCTGAGATTATGAGGACTTGCCTTCAAATTAATGTTGTTTTACTGTTTGGAGGTAGCATGTCACTCTTTGAGAGCTGTATCCCACTGACTGCAAAATTTCAGAGGTGAGCTGCCTGGAGTAGTTGTAAGAGAATTCAGTTGATTTCAATTGCAAACAACTGGAAAACATGATGAGAGGCATACCCTCCACCTGGCATCTGCTGCGAAAATCCACCCACTATTATCAGACTTGGTGTTCTCTCCAGATTACAAAGCAAGTCTATGGAAAAGTACCTTCTTACATAAAAACAAGGTCAGTCCCAAACAAATTTCAAAACTTTTGTAACTTCATAGACAGAAAATAGATAATGAGAGATGAAGTCCTAGGTGGAAATTAGAGGCACATGGACTGCATATGGAAAACAGAAGAGGCAGTGGACTCTGATGTATTGGAAACAGAGTAATGAAGAAAGCCATAGATGCACTGGAATTGGAGAAGGTGGAGGAGGTGAATGCAGACATGGGAGGAAAATGGGGTATCTTGATGCACAGAGTGGATATAGAAGCAGGAAAAAGCCACTACTCACCAGAAGGAAAGAATTACAGATCCTGGATATACAGAAAGGAGGACTGTGACAAGTCCCTAAAACAAAGGGTAAGGGTAAATAGCACACGGAAACATCCTTGAAAGGTGAAGGAAATCTTTCCAGTGTGTCTCCAGTAAATCTAGGCTAGTCCTCCAGTAAATCTAAACTGCAGAAGCAACAAAGTGTTTGCCAGTTTATGAAGCAGTATATCCTTGGATGTGCCTGTTCAGTTTTCAATCTATTGAAGTTCTCATTCTGCCTTCAGAGGGATGGGACAAGGACCTCCACATTTGAGCCTCCTCTCTTAGATGGCTATGAACTCTGAATAGGTCTGAATCTTGATGCCCTCTCTAGGAGGAGCATTTAAGGGAGCTCTGCAAGGAAAATTTGGTGTTGGGAACAGTTCTTGTTGACAGGAAATTACAGTATTTCTATTTCAGTGCCCAGGAGTGATCACAGTGTAGTGCCATAGTTAAGTGGAGAAGGGACCTTGGCAGTTAAAACTGAATAGACTGTCAAGATCTTAAGGCGGTAGGTTTTTTTTCTAGGAGAAAACTATAGAATCAAATGATGTGTTACTAATATTATAAAATACTTGTTTATTCATTAACAAATGCCTACTTGAAAGAATTTCACAAGTCCTCTCTCCCTATTCAGTTAAATACCTGAAGTTTCCCAGCTAGAGGGATTTCATTTCATTACCATCTTCCAGATGCAAGATGTCTGCAAAACAGATGACAACCCATGATAGGTCTCTAGTTTGCAAGAACTATTCAGGTGTATTTATACCCTTCAGCTGAAACCTCTCATGTGGAAACTGCGTGAAGTTGAGAGAGCAGATAAAGGCAGTGTGGACAACTCAGGAAGAACAACAAGGATGTCTTTTCCCCAGTGTTTGGAACTTAATTTAAAACACTGCTTCCAGCTACAAGAGAAAATAAAAATGCAGGCTATTGGTGTAATGAAGGTGCAACTTCAGATCTCCTTGAAGGATATGTGTAAGAGCAATAGTTAGAGTGGTACATTTCTTTGTAGCAGAGATTGTCAGACCTTTGAAGAAGTAGACCTTCCAGAGCCCCTGCAACGTGTTTGAGGTGTTTCCGTTTTACAGAACATTAAAATGAGTCCTCATGTTGCCTAAAATGGAGGAAAAAAACCCCTTTCCAAACAATATTAGTGTAGATAAGGTAGAGAGCAGTTCTTTAACGAAAGTTTTCAGGTGCATGGAGTACAAAGGTGCACCCGCTAGCACAGAATTCTCACAGTTTATAGTTTTAACTAATTACCATATCTGGTTGGTACATCCAACCCGAAAACCATTTGCCTTTAGTACCACCCTCAAAACTGCCCCACTGGAGCCCGTCCAAGAGTTCTGGGCCCTCTATCTTGTTTTGACTATAGGATATCTTTGTTCCGGTCCAGGTGCACCTGTCCCAAACAGTATGTCTNCGAAAGTTTTCAGGTGCATGGAGTACAAAGGTGCACCCACTAGCACAGAATTCTCACAGTTTATAGTTTTAACTAATTACCATATCTGGTTGGTACATCCAACCCGAAAACCATTTGCCTTTAGTACCACCCTCAAAACTGCCCCACTGGAGCCCGTCCAAGAGTTCTGGGCCCTCTATCTTGTTTTGACTATAGGATATCTTTGTTCCGGTCCAGGTGCACCTGTCCCAAACAGTATGTCTTTGTTAAAATCTCTTTCCTTGAAAAGACTGTTAAACAGAATCTGAAGAATGTGGTACAAACTGTGAGAAAGGGGTTAAAAACCTTTAGTGTGAGAAACTATACAACCATATTAAAATCTATAAATATATAAAAGTCTTAAGGCATCAGTCAAAAGATTCATAGTACTGAAGTAAAATAAATGTGAAGGCCATAACAGATCTTAGTATACCACCCCACTCCCAGGCCTATGTTTCAGCTGCATGGCTGTCTTTATGTTTGCCTGCAGCAAAACAGAAGTTTAAAATAATAGACAAGTTGCTATATATGTATTAGAATTCTTTTCAAAATACATTAAATTGTATGTTAATAAGAAAATTCTATTTTGAATGCTTCCATTGAGTTCATAGACATAAACCAGAAGTGGATGATATTTACAGGCATGTTCTTAGCAGACAACATTGTGTAGCAGGGAAATTTATTTTCTGCATGTTAGAGCTGCTGCAATCTTCAAAACATTCACTATAGCATTCTGCTTTGGTAGTCCCAAAATTCTCATTTCTCTGTCTTTCTTTAGGCTACTGCACATCTCATGGATTCTATGATTTGCCTAGCTTTTAATAAAACTAGATAGCCTGGGGATTAGGACACTGTGGGCCAAAAGAGTTTCACCTACTTACAGCTGGACTGAATTTTGTCCTTAACAACACTTTGACCACTTTTCAACAGAAGAAATAATCAGAAGGACATGCAGCTGCTCCATAAAGGCCAGGGGAAATTAAAATGTTTCCCATAAGGAAACAAATGAACAAAATACATATGCAACTTGATTAGAATTTGCATTGTAACATCATTAATTACTAAAAAGTCACAGGTGGGAATGACATGAGGCATGAAAATATTATTATGAAGAGGGAAATGATTCTGTGTCAATAGTACAGTCCTTGCAAAGGGGCATCAAACTGGTAGATGACTAAGTCTGTCAGAGCAATATCTTAGCAGATGAAATATTTCATAAGAAATGAGTACAAAACAACTGAATGTTTGCAATGCTTACTTCTTCCCCCCAGTCCTTCACAAATATAATTTAATTTGCTTTTTGTTGTTTATTTTTTTCCCTGACAGAAAATTATGTGAACACTTAGTAAGCTACTAGTCTTCTGTATACAATAGCTAATCTTAGCAGTTTATAATTTTATAGTTAGGGAAATGAAGGAGAGATGCTCAGGGTAAGGCAATGAGTTTTAAACAGAACTGAGACTGACAAACCCTGCATTTTATTTACAGCACAGGTATATTTTCTGCTCTCTGTGATTTGTCTTGTGCTACCTTAGTCCTCTGGTAAAATTCTGAATAGATGCTTCTGCCTGGGAGCTTTACTCTAAGACTCCATTGTTAGCACATTCCAGACTTTAAAAGTTGTTGCAAAATTTACAGAAATGTCTGCAGATTTCATATTTTTAAAAGAAAAAAATGAACAAGTAAATTGAAGTTACAAGGAAGAACACAAGGAATAGATCCAAATATATATGTTTACAGCTCTTTAACTGCACAAAATTTTAAACCAATTTTACTAGACATTGGGGTATGCTGGTAAATCTAGTTTAACTAGCTAGCTAAATGTTGGAGATAAATGTTGGAGAGGCTGCCAACCAGCAACTAATTAATTCTTTCGTGCTAATTTTTTCTTGCCAAAAATTGCAATACAAATGGAGTGATACTTGGGAAGGTTTTTCTATGCTTCTGAACACAAAGATCTGTCCACTTTCAAAGAATTCAATACAGGAATTGATAAATGAACTAAATCTTCCCTTGAATTCTGAGAAACAGATATTGATGCCTGTGATGCTAGCAAAATGAGTAATATTCAGAAAAAGAAGCCTTTCCCACCTTGAGGATATATTGAGTATCTCTTCAAAGAACAGGTCTGGCAAAGAGAATAATTTTAGATTGGCGACAAAAAGCATAACAAAAAATTTTAAAATTGGGCTGTGGCCACTGGGCCAGAGTATCATGTTTATACAATATCCTCTGACTGCTATCCCTCGCCCATTTGCAACATAGGAAGTAGAAAACTGTGCATTTATGAACAGGGCAGTTTGAGCAGCTGAGTCCAGTGAACATGCCACTGTGCTTTTTATTCCTGCTGGCTGGCTTATATGAATTTTCAGCTATAGATATTTCAGAGCAATTGATTTGAAATACAAATTCTGATATGGGACTAATGAAGAGCAGAAATAGAAAACAAAACGAAATGACTCAGCAGCAGCATATGACTGTGCAGCAATACAAGTCCTTACATGTAAACAACAGCATGGATGAGAATGCAGCCTCTGAAAGCTGAATAAACAGTCAGTATGAGCCTCAGCCTATCTGCAGTGCGCTGAAGCCTTTTCCCTTCTTTCCCTTCAAAGTGGAGTATAAATTTCTTTCACCCTTTTTCATATTTTCTCTGAAAAGAGGCTACCCCACCGTGTTCAAAACAAACCAGTAAAAAGTAAAACAAACAATCTGAAGCAAAACCCAACAACTTTTGTTTTTATACGATTGTTTTCTATCTCAAGTAAAGCAATAAAAATATTGATTGCTGGAGGAAAGCCTAAAAATCAAAATGATTTGTCTCAGTAGTAGTCCGTAGAAGAATGAGCTCCTCAGTTGCTGTAAATTGGCCTACTTCTATGGACTTAGATTTTAGTGCAATTGTCGTGTGTGTCTGAAATGTTGTAAGAGCTATGAAGCATTAGATATTAGATGGTAAAAATAAATAGAAACTAACAAGGTTTGCCTTCCTACTCAAGCCTTTCAGTCATTCTCTGCCTTGTTTTTTCTAACCTAAATAAAACCAAAGGACTTCACTTTATTGTTGCTAGCACAACTCAGTGATCACTTGTAGTCATGGAATGATTCAGTCTGTGAAGCTCCCCTCCATCACCACCTGAATTCAGATCAATCAACCCTGCGCAGCATAAGCCTTGCCATGTCATTATCAACAGCAGCTGGTTTTCTTCTGACTTAATGAGACTGTGCCTTAGAAAGGGGTAGTATCCCCAGATTCCTTATAAGTGAAGCCAGAGGCTGGTCTCAAAGCCCTATGGGCAACATGTATGCTGCATGCAAATTGTCATCCTATCTGAAGAAAATGTAGCTTCACAGAGATTCATTTTGCTGGGCAATTTGAGGAATCACAGCACTGTTGCCATGCTTATGCTTCGGGGACTAGGGTCAGCAGGGGCCAGTTAGGAGTGCTGAGGGGAATCTTGCCTTAGAAAGAACCACACCATACTGCAGGAGTGCACTGCAGTACACTCCAATTCCTCATCCTCAGGCAAACTTGTCCTTTTAAGACTGTCTCATAATATTTTTCACTTGCACCATTTTCCCTTCTGCCTTCATATATATCCACCAGTTGTTTTTTGTGCTCTTTTTGTATTACAAGTCCTCTGTTTTCCACTGTTGATGCTTTAGCATTCTGAATCCAAACTCGGTAAGCTTTGCCTGTAGTCTAATCATTGTGCCACCTATGTCTTGGTATTAGAATTTGCCCTCTGTCTTCTCATCTGTTTCATTAACTGACCAGTTTATTTGTTAGTTTAACATTTTCATTCCTTGCTCTAGTTGTTGTCATTATTCTGCTTTACAGACTCACTAATGTTTAACTCCATAATCATTATATTGAGAGAAAAGCTGCAAGCAATTTGGAACAGAAAGTCCCTTTAAAAAGAGAAAAAGCTTTAGAACAATTTCCCCCCCTCTCTTCAAAGAACTGTTTTTCAAAGCTAATCAACTAATACACCAGAATAAACTACTTCATCTAGAGCATCAACACATGGCCATCTGTCCAGTAAACAGGAATGAAACAGTGCCCCATAAATGCCTCAAGGAGAATGAGATTTTCTGCATCTTCTACATTCAGCAGAGAGACAGTGGCCAAAATATTTACTGCTGATAGACATTAATATGCCCCTCCAAGGTAGGGCTAGAGAAGTTGTTTAAACATAGGCCAAATCTCCAAATATGTTTCCTGCTTATGCTGCTTCTGCAATTTTAGTTGAAGTCAAGTTTCTCTCCTTAACTTTGCAGTACAATTTTAAAATAAATATGTTGTATTTCATTTCAGAGGCAGCAGCTTGGCTCATAAATCTATATAGGGCAATTCAGCCATCCTCATCCCGAAGAGAGAATAGCTACAAGTAAACATTTCTATCTTTCATGTATACCTTTTAAAAAGCCTGCTGGTAAGATTACCTCATATCCCTCAACCAATCCTTAACATTAGGAAGATTTTCCTAATGTCTCATTTAAAGTTTCTTTGAAACAGTTTAAACTTATTACCTCTTGTCCTACCTATAATAAACAGAAGGATCAATGTATCCCTTTCCTTTGTTTGCAGAAAACTTTTACATGTTTGAAAATGGTGGCCTTTCAGTCCTGTGAGAAAACGGAACCCATTCTTCCCATCTTTCCAGGTGGACTCTGTTTTTTAGACCTCCAGTCATTTTTATTTTTGTCTGTAGTCTTTCATATTAATCAGCTGCTGTCTTGAGCTGTGAATGTCAAGTAGTTGACATGACATTACATTGAGCCTTTCTTTGTCAGGTGCTAAGCAGAGTATGAGGTTTACCTTTACATATGATTCTTACATATAACTTTACATATAATATTCATAGGTTTTAGTAAAATGCCTTTTTTTTTTACATTTTTAAATTAGGTGGACAGAATTATTCCTTTATAGCAGCTCTAGCAAAAACTTGGGTCGCTAGCTCAGCTATAGAAGAGGCTGAAAAATATTTAAAACTGTGTATTTTAATGCTTGTCCTTCTTTTCCCTTCCTTGCCCCCTGGATAAATGCTCCAAAGTCTCTGACTAGTAAGAAGACTTTGAGAGCTAATGGGGCTGTTTAATACCCCTCAGTTTTTGAAAAAGAGTTTCTCTTTCAAGAAGCAAGTAGCAGTGCTGATCCCCCTAAAACTTGCTTTCCATGTATAAGATTACTGCTTCCTTTCCTCTGCTCTCGCAGAGGACTGGACTGATGCTTCCTTAATAATCCTAAAACCCTTTTGCAAGTATGTGGCTACTTTTGGAGGATGGTAAAGTCTTATATAATTCTCAAGCTTCATTTAAAATGCACTTTATCTCCCAAGCTTGTGAACTAATACAGAGTAAAGAAGGACAGTGCAGGATGATATTGATCAATGGTATTTTTCTTTGCATATGTCTTTCTTGTTCTCAAGCCACTTACTGAGTTATCTCAACTCTAATCTTTCTGGCGCCCGCGTACTGAGCTTCAGATGAAGTTAATGGCAGAGCTGCATGCAAACTTTCAGGTTCAAGCCCTCTCTCAGAAGCAATCTCTCCTGCACTTGCAGATTCTGTGATACTATGAAAGCTTTACTGTGCCGTTGCTTTCCTTGTGTAAACAGGATCAAAGGCAGCATGTCATTTTTTATTTTATTTTATTTTGGTCTGCTGTCTGGTTGCTGTCATCTCTTTCTATTCTGGCTCATCGTGTGTTGCACCTTGAACATTATATCTCACAGTACTTCACAGTTTGGTTCCACCCTTTTTGTGTGGTACATGACACATTTGAGTATTCTTTGCTATCAGTATAGCATTTTGTATGATATATGCTATTCTGCTGAACTCATTGTGATAAGTCATGCCGCTAGATCCAGTACAAATGTCCCTTTTTCAAGGTTTCTCTTATGCTTATATATCCTTCACTTTCTAAGCTTGCAAGTTCTGTGTTCCTAATTTGTCTATTTGTATGACAATTTGACAATGTAAGCTCTGTTGCTATTTTCCTAGGACATAAAAATACCGGCTTTTCTAGATGATACCTGAGAACAGTCCTGAATATCTATCATATGGATAATGTGAAGTACCTAGGTTACAAGTGCCCTTAATGTCTCAGTACTGCAAATGTATTTAAACAGTATTTCTATCCCTTAGCCCTTATTTGTAACCCTTTGGCAACACTAAGCAGCTGAAGGGAATGCAAACTCTTCTGAGCTGAGGAACCTCTCTCATTCCAAATTACACTAAACAAGGCCATCCCTACAGTTTTCAGCAACTCCAGGAAAGCAATTGCAAGCCTTCAGTCAAAGATTCAGTCTCAAAGCCATCGAGGATTTCAGTCCTCAAAGCCATTTTCCTTATTTCTTTCACACCTGGATTTAGACTCCTGCCTTTCAGAAAGCAGGCAAAACCTATCAGATGAAACACTGACTCCTCAAAAATAAATTACATTGGGGGTACATGAACCTAAGTCATCAGAGGTGAGTTGTAAGGAGTTGCTGTGGGATAAAAAGAGGGGTCTCTACATATAATAGGGGTAAACTGAGCTGAACCAGTGAAGTGATCATTCTTCTGTACACTGCATTATTAAGGGTACTATGAAAATGTACCTGAGGCTCAAGAATAATGTGAAAAATCTTATAGGGAAGCATTAGAACTTTCTTCTCTCTACTGAAGAAGTTGTTGAGAGGCAGTTGCTGGATTTATTTACTTTTCACTGAATTTAGTTAGTTCTCTATAGATAGGAGTTCTAGTAGCTGTGTGGGATAGACAGAGAAGGTCTCCAACTTGTTGACCCACAGCAAATGAAGCATTCATCTGAATGCTGAAGTTAGAAGTTATCCATAAGTAACAAAACGTATCTGTGTAGCAATGAGTTTTAAATAAGATTCTGGCAATTTCTAACTACACATGGGAAACACTAGTTCCCTAGATTGCTAGTACCTGGGGAGAATATCAAGATTGACAAATACCACAAAGCACATAAAAGTTCCCCAATCCGCTCTTCTCTGCTGAGACTGTAGGGAGAAGCAGCTGGGTGTTCCCACTAACACTGAGTTGACAAGCAAACATGTTTTTGTCTCTCCCAGGGCAGAAAGAACTGGACACTGCTCCTACGTGGTACAGATGACACTCCAGTTTGGTTCTTGCCCAGTATGCCAGACTCACACATTAAGAGGCAAAGATGGCTTCTTCCTGATACAGAGCATCAAAGACTCTTGATTTTTTTTCTGCTGTGCAAGAGTACTGCACCTCTGTTATCTGGCATTGCAAAGGCTGTGAGCATTTGTGGTGGCTCTGTTTCAGCTGATCTCTGTCTGAAGCACTTAACAGTTAGGTCTCAAGGGAACTGAAACGTTTTAATGTGAGTAACATTACTGGATTTCCCTACGGGGAAGAGATGTAATGGCCTGTGATACAGAAGAGGTGACCTTCAGCTCTGATTTTAAATCCTGTGACAAATTCTTATGCACAGATACTGCTGAGGGAAGGTTTTGGCACAATATGCATTTAATTTAACAGTCTTGTTTATTCCAATAGCGCAGAGGTGTTCTTACCTCTTGTATGAAAAGTTAAATCCAGAGAAAGTAATTTTAACCAGTGTTCAAGCCAAGCTACATTATAAAGATACTAAAGCAAATGTACTATATTTAATCTACTCTCATCTTAAAGCAACTCCCAGTTTTCACTTTCACTTCCATTTCTAATGCAATGGTATTTATTACTTATTGTCTACCTTACCAAATGAGCAACAATACCTAGAGATACCTTCTCTCTGATTAGAAAGTTCTCACTGCAAAATAATAGATTTATGAAATATACATGAAGAAACTTTTATTAAAATTACATTAATAGCCAAATTCTGCACACAATTACACTTGGCCATTGTGGAAATCAGTGAATTGCACCAGGATAATAGAGAGCAGAACTTTCCCTGACTGAATAATTTTAGCTGATTAGGAACAATGAAATGAGATATTAATATTGACATTCCCTGTTTGTAATACCCTTGTTCTACAGACCCAGGACTGATGGCTTAGGGCTATGTGTGGAAGAACAAAGTCACTCTGCCAGGAAGCCCTGACAACAAGACCATATATACTTAGACAAATGGTCTCATATAGGATTCCACTCCTGGGAGGCAAAAAGGAGGTGAATCTTAGTTTTTCCGGCTTTGCACCAGGTCACAATTAATATTCCCCCTAAGTAGCAAGTAATACATACCCGAGTAAGCTTTAAACTCACTGGCTCATCTGTTGAAAGCAATGGAGCTCCAGGAGCATAGAGTTCAGTAGAGGCTAAGCACCTAAATACTTAGTCAGTCTGTTCTGCCAGTAGTTACCTTTGATACCTCTGTTAAGTTAGCTACAATATGAGACTGGCTGCAGTCCAGCCAGCAGGTTTATTACCTTCAACAAAGAATTGGGTTTATTAGCCTGGGTATAGTACTGTGCTAATGTAATATATACCTGATACTGTGTAGATAGGGAAGTGGCTTTAATTTTTCTGGTCTGCAAGGTAGCTCATGCCTCTGCATTGTGTTTTATACTCCCAGGGAATTATATTCCTCATCTGAGGACACATCTGGCCTGGTGGGAAAATAAGGTCTGGGGCTAATGACTGTGCTCAAACTGGCTGTTTGGATATTTATCTAGGGCTTTGTTGCCAAGTGTTCAGACTTTGAGGCAGAGGAGGAAAATAGTGCCTGCGACAGCTACAAACTTAGACAAGGACTCAGAAAGCAAGGGATCTTTGGGAACCATTGCTACTAAAAGTAGTGACTGACAAATGCTGTGTCCCCTCCTTGTGTCAGCTAGAGCAAAGTTGAGCTCAACCCTTTCTTCCTCTTCTGTAGGGTTATGCTGCAGGAGGGTTTCTGAACTGTGTGAGAACGACTTATCTCTTAGAGCTGTGAGACCCCAATGTCTTTAGAGATGCCTAGGGGGTTTGCACAGCTGCTTTGGATAGGCTGCCTACCAACCTAAACAACCAGACCTCAGCAGAGTCTTCTCTGCTTGCCTATGTCACCACCAGAGACTTGATGGGGTACAGAAACCACCGAAATTACAAGTAGATGTAAAGACAATGTTTAAAAAACTGTGTTGCTCACAACTTCAAAGATGTAAATGTCTGCTTCCAAATCATAGAATAACAGACTCATTAGATGACTTCTTTAGAAGTCATCAAGTCCAACTCAGCTACAATGAGCAGGGATATCTCTCAACTAGGTCAGGTCCCTCAGAGCCCCATCCAGCCTGATCTTAAACATTTCCAGGTGATGGAGCATCCACCACCTCTCTGGGTGACTTGTTCCAGTGTCTCACATCACACATTGTAAAAACTTTTTTCCTAATGTCTTGTTAAATTCTACCCTTTCTTAGTTTAAAAACTTAGTTTTACACTACTGAAGGATAAATATAATAAAGAAGGGCTAATATCTGAAAACTACTAAAAGAGAAGAGTTTGAGTACACTGGCAGACTGGGAAGAGCCCCACAGAAATAAATTAATTACACTTTAAATAATGCAGGTTGTTCTTCCTGACTCGTGTTGGAGACCTGGAGAGAGGAATGAAATACATCCCTACTCTCTCTCTCTTCTGTTTTATGCCCTGCTCCCAGGCATTTAATTTGCTGGGGTAGAGAAAAAAGCTGTGTCTTTACTGGAGAAATTGTATTGTTCAGCCAGTTAATATGTCTTTGGTCACAGGTCTCAGGTAAGAATATTTGTATAATTGAAATGGGACTTGGGGGACTGCAGTGCCCAGAGCCTGGCTTGGGAAGCAAATGAACCAATGAGTTCAGGGGTACTACTGCAGATACCCACAAATTGGATGCTTTCCTCTGTGGTACCCTGGCACAGAAGTACATTCTCTAGAGAAAACTCCAGGCACATGACATGGACAGGCAGGAAGAGGCTGGGGAGCAAGACCCCTGCATCATTCTCATTGTATATGCTGAAAGGAGCAGCTAGATTAAGATGCCTCCTTCCCATTGCAACTCTTCTTATCCACACTGAAATCACCAGGGCAATAATATATTGGACGTCTGAGGACTTCAGAATGGATGCCCTATTATTTCTCTCTTTTGTTTTGTTATAATACTTGTGACCTTCAACTGCTTTCACACACTTTCCACTCTGTGGAGAAAATACCATGCTGAATGGCTTAACTGTGATTTCAATACAAAACCGACCAACAAAAAGAGCATTTGGGACAAAAGCAACAATGTGGGCAACGACATTCAGAAGTGTTAGAAGTAAATCTAACTGCACACAAAGCAGAGTTCAGCTGAGTGTCACTGCCAAAAACCATCTTCTGTTCTCTATGAAATGAAGTTGGAAAAGAGCTAAATTGAATACTGAAACTCTCTGGGTGCATAAAGAAACACTGGGAGAAAGGGGATATACCTGCTCCAGAGGACTGCAGGCACCTGTTCTGTGTATTTGACAGACAGGATGCAGAAGAACCAGTCTTTGAGCTGGTGTAAAAGAATACAGCGATTTGCCTATGCAGAGTCTCTGCTCCATGGCCTTCGCTTAATTCTCCCAGGCAACACTTTAGGAAGTAATCAGATAGTCCTTCATATCTGATTTTGAGTGTACAGCTGGAGGGAAATGCTGTAATTCCTCCTTTTTGAAACACGTTTCCATAAAAAAGCCATTTATTTTAATTTCCTTCCTTATCTTCACATGATCTTCTCTCTCAGTTTTATTGCTGTTTGGAATAGATTTAGTCCTACACATAAGGCATAGAAAACGTTGCCTGGCTGGACTGAAGCAATAGAGGAAGATCCCCCAAATTTCCTAACGATGCTATGCTGCAAAACACAAGTTGCTTTCAGATGCAAGGGGTGATGCATAAGCCAATGCTTCATTTGCATGCTAAGGAAGGTCTGAAAGCCTGCTCATTCTCCGCTTGGATCACTGTAATATGCATGAGTGAGAAAGGAGGATAATAACCAGTAGAAGGAGTTGCTTTTATTAACATGTAAATGCTTCTGCAGTTTTTCTTTTAGATGAGAAGTTTGGAGGCAAATATTTGCTTCCTTTGCTTATGTGTGAGAAAACATCCTCTTTGTCTGTGTTTCAAATACTAAAAATAGGAGGAAAAGGTTTCAATTTTGATATTTTAATCAGATGAAAAATGGAAATACCCATGTGGTTAGATAGGAGACATAATGCTCCCACAGAAAATACCATTTTTCCTCACAGCTGCAGTGAACAGGGACCTTGATATTTACCTCAAATTGATGCAGTGGCTTGTGGTTGTGCTTAGAGCTTAGCCTTCTGTCTGATTGTATGGATTCAGCTTGGGCTTGCCTCATAGCACCAGTACCACAGCATCATGTGTGACACTTCAGGTGAGAAGTTTGGCAGTCCCACTACCCTGCCCACCTTGCACAAATCAATCCTTAAAGAAATTGGTCCTGTCCAATGATGGGGTTTGTATGTTGGCTTTTATAAACTACAAGAATTCAGGAAAAATTTCAGGCTGCTAGTGGGAACCACCATTGAAATATCATATTCTCAGCATCTTTCATATACAGAGTACAGAAGAACAGTGATTGCTGTTCAGGTCAGCTTCACCATTGCATGTTTTTTCTCCCTGAAATCC
The DNA here is from genome assembly GCA_013396695.1 of Sakesphorus luctuosus. Lineage (NCBI taxonomy): Eukaryota > Metazoa > Chordata > Aves > Passeriformes > Thamnophilidae > Sakesphorus > Sakesphorus luctuosus. Next base: position 523,696 of record VWZD01007927.1, on the reverse strand, counting down.
AGTAAACCTACAGTGAATTATTTTGCTTTGTATAGAAAACATGGGATCAAGGAGCAACAGATGGGAGAAGCAGCAAACATTCCAAAAATAATTGCTCAAGAATCAGAAGGAATTAGAATACCTTGTACATCTATAGTTTGCAGCAGGAAATGAATATTTATGTCTCAAATGTTATGTTAAAACATTCTTCCTTAATATGTATTTATATACAACCTTCCACAAAAAAAATCTGCCTTCAAAAGCAGCAGGCACTGACATCCTGTCTTGCCAAAAACACAACATCTCATCAGAGGCTCAGAAAGAATTTATATGAGAGTTTGTGAAGTGCCTAACAAATAGCAGGCATTCTATTGAAGAAAGCATCGGCATTTCAAGATGAAGAAGTAAATCTGTTCAGTGCTTTAGGAGTTTGAAGCTACTTTAGGAGTTTAAAGTGACTTCCTTAAAAAATGTAGACTCCCAACCTAATGCTTCCTCTGGACCCCTCTGGCTAACAAATGACTTGTTTATAACATTTCTAAATATAGATCAAGGTAACTTGGATTAAATCTCATTCAAAACTCATTTCGAAGCAAAAATAATAAAGCTCATATTGTCATTTTTCATAGTTCTTTGAAGGTACAGAAAGACTCTGAAAAACTCCTCATTAATGTACTTACTATTTTCATGTAATCTGGATATATTTTCTTTTGTCCAAATAAAAAGCAGAACATTTTTAAACACTTTTCTGTATTATTGCTGGCAGCCCTGCTTTACTAATTTATGAAAAAACCAGCACCTTTGGCAGAATTTCTTACATCTGGATTTTTATTACACACAACTGTATCACCCCTTGCTTTTTAATTTATTCCTTTTTATTTCCTTAATCAGTGTCCCAAACTTTCTAGCTTCTAAATTTATATATATTTCTGTCATGTTCTTTCTTTCACTATATCCCCCCACCACGGCCCCCCTACACTGATGCACACAGACCCAGATCACAAATATATTTAGCTTTTGTTGGTGCTTTTATTCTCTCTGCTAAAGTCAAGTTGTTTTATAACTAACATCACCTAATTTTTCAGCTGTGGGATGGTAGCTTTTTGACCATCAAATAAAATATTTAATCATTTCTCCCAAATTATTCATACCTTTTCCCAGTTCTATCAGCCTATAGTTGTTTTCAGCTTTACGAACCTGTCTCTTTTAAATCATCAATGATATTTATTACTGATTTGAGCTTTTTTCAGTCTGCACATAATGAATGTAATTAAATCATGATGACTTGCTCCTAAAAAAATCTTTGTTTTTAGTTCTTAGATCAGTGCCCTTTTATCTGCCAAGAAGAAATCAAATTTATCTTTCCATGACACTACTTTTTGAGTTATGAAACTGTCAGTATTTTTTTTTAGAAATTCGAAGGTAGTTTTTGTACTGACAGATCTCTGATATATATCACTCACATCAAGATGTCAAATTCTCAGCTTTTTTCCCCTAATATAGGACAGGCAGGTTTTTAAGGAGCTGTTGATGCTGTTCTGAAATGTGATATGATGGTAGGAGCTGCTGGTGGCTTGTGCCCCAGCTTGCACTATATTGGCTGGAAAATTGATCCATAAACCTTCAAGATCACTTGCACAGGGCTGTGTTAGTGGCTCAGACATGAGTATTTTGTGGAATTTGAGCAGGTATATAAAATGGTACCCTTGTCCATTGTTCTCCAAGCCCTGATCTGTCACATAGCTTATTCCTTAGTGATGGGTCCCAGCTGCCTTGAATCGTGGTGCTTTCCAGATGTGGTTTTTTTTTCCAATATCCCTCCTGTATGTTATGTGAAGTCATTGTCTTTCTTTCCATTCTTCCTTCATCTGCTTGGTTCCAAAGCACACCAGGCAAATGATTTATATATAAATTCATGCTGCAGAGTCTCATTCCCTCAGTAATCTGGGAGGGATTAGCTACTTGATGATTTCAAGCACTGATTCTGATCAAAGACCTGCTAGTCACAGCCAGATGGGGCTCACAGAAATGCTGTCAAGCCAATCAGTATGACCTGATAGGAGATTGAGACACTGTCCCCACAGCCTTCCCAAAGGACAAAACTTGAATAGATAATGCACACACACACAGAGGCATGCAAATGCTCTTCTAACTCACCTTCTGCAACTGCTCTACCTCTGAGCACAGGGTCTGCAGCTAACCCTTCAGAAACTCCCATGTTAGCTGCTCTGTTTGCTGGGCTCAGCTGTTTCATTCAGCTTTTGATTCTGAGTAAAGTTATTTCAATGGCTAAACAGAAGGAACGATGCATGCAATGCCCTTCTGGATTATCCCAAGTTATGAGCTGTGAGTGATGGTGCAAACAATAATATACATGTATCATGGTGAAGTGAAAGATGGCCCCAGTGATCACAACACAGAGGCAGAGGATAAACAATCACCAGAAATAACCTTGGTGGCTGAAAGAAACATCTGATTTCTACTAAAGCCAAAAGTACAGAAAACATTTTCAAGTTTGCTGAAAGACAGATGGAAATGTCTTAGGGAACTTGACGCAAAGCAATTATGGATGCTCAAACACAACAAAGATTTTGAACATGAAAAGAGAATACTAAAAGGATTTTTATACTTGACAGTTCATTTCATTGTATTCTCTTTTTATGTTAAATTATTAAAGAGACATATATCAATGTGTATATTTTCAGTCCCTTTTTGCCCATGTAGCTTATTGGAAAAGTTTAACATTTCCCCACAAACTACTTTCATAATATTTCATGAATGTTACCATTTACCAAATTTTCCCCTCAGTAACTGACTATTGGTTGTAACCTCTGATGGGCTAGTTGTTCTCTCTCAAATGAAACTTTGTTCATGTTTTAATGAAGTATGGGGAGCGGAACACAGAAAGAGAAGTTGCTAATAACCTTTGAAATATCTTTGAACCCTCACCTGTAATATACCACTGAATTCAATGGTACTATTATTTTCATAAGTTTTAAACCTCCAAGAGCTTTAATAGTATATTAGAATAAAATAGACATCTAATTCCTTTACTCATGATTCTTCCATATTGCTGAAGGTAGTTAGAAATGTGCAGGATCTTTGGGGGTCACAAAGAAATTTTTACACTGCTTAATGATTGCCATGTTTTTAAGTTCTTCTGTATCACTTTATGTAATATAATATGTAGAATACAGTCATTTGTTCCTAACTGTTCACATGAGCCATTGCTATAATATATTGTCAAGGATGCCCTGGGAGAAAGCAAGCCATTACACCTCAAGAAAACTGTCTAAGTTAAGAACACTAACATTTAAGTGGAAATACCCATCTCTGCATTGAATGCAGAAGGAGCTTGGAGACTAGCTTAGCCAAAAGCTAAACATTTGGATTCCTAAAATTAGGTGACATAAATCCCACTGTAGGAGTTCAGACTTGCTACACAGTCAATGAAGAGGCAGGAGACAAGAGTCTGAGTTAGGAGTTTGTGTCTCTCTATCAGCAATGCAGAGACTTCACAAGTCTCATGTAAGCATCTATATGAGATAGTGTAATTTAAATGCCCACATTTAATGTCGACACTTATGTGATCAAAGCACTTATTCACTCTACTAGGACTCACAAGGAGAATGCTGTGCTGAAGTTACACAATACTAAAAGAATTTGGGTTTGCAATGCACTTACAAGCTAGTTTTGCTATATATATGTACAGAGCGACAACAGAGTTAAAATCAGCTCAAGTTGTCACATGATACTATTGAGGGAACTATTATCTGCTCTTCTCCACTGTATGAGTTATTACTTTCTGCCTAAATGCAGATTATGTGCAGGAACTAGAACTTTTATATGACTCAGAGGTGCTGTGTACTTTCCTGGCACTATGATAATACACAAGGACTTGCATGCAGCCAAAATACACTGATACAGCTAACCAATATTTTAAATTCTCTGTAGGAAGTCTGCACGTAGCTTCTTCTCACAAGCAGTCCCATCCCTGTCACATGCATCTTCTCTGATAACATTGCTTTAAGCAAGAACAAAACAAAGGACCTTGTCTCTAATTTATGTTTTCTTCTCTTAGCATCCTGGCCAGCTGCTGCTCCTGTTTACTGCATGACAAACCCTTGGAGTACTGGAGGAGCTGCTAGCTCTCAGCAAGAGCTAGAAAAGCTGGACATTATTGCAACTCAGAGTTTGATGTGTGCTCCCTGTGGGTGACTGCTCACCAAATAAATTTTGGGTGAGATACGTACTATTTGCACAAACCATATCATAAGGGGAAAAAATAAAGTTTAAAAGATGTGAATTAAAATCTCTCTGATCACCTTTACAAAGATATTTCGTTAGCTTCAGTAGGAATTAATTGCATTAATAAAGTGTGTTGTATCTGAAATTTTTTTCCTTAAGTAAACAATTTTCAAGTAACTACCAGTTATAGTTGCTAGTTTTGCAGTAAAGAGAAATATTGAAGCACCATAGATGAACCCATCTCATCTATAAAAGAACTTTCCTCTGCATTGAATGAGGGTGTTAGGAGACAATATGTGATGTACATTAATGCTCAGTTTGGATTCTGTCATAACTCTTTGCCAGAAAAGTCTGAAGCACTGATGAAAATAAGGAGACACGAGGGAATTAAGAGAGGGTTAATAAATGACTATGCTTGGAGAGTGAGGTGGAGGTAGATTCACACCTTCTGGGGTTGTCACTTTGGTAATCTTTCACAAAGCATTTATTTTTTCTAAACCTGAATGTGTGAATTCTTATACAGTATCACAGCTGACTGCATGGGGCAGTCTCTTCCTATCTGTTCCTTTTTTTTCTTTTGTAAGAATGGAGACTCCAAGACCTTCCTGGACACCACCTGCCAATATTTCACCATCCTCACAAAATAAAATTGTCTAGTGTTCTGATAGACTTTCCTGTAATTCAGTTTGTCCCCATTGCCACTAGTCCTGTTGCAGGGACCCACTGAGAAGAGCGTCCCTCTGTCTTCTTTACACCTGCCCTTCAGGAATTTATATGCATTGATAAGATTCCTCCAGAACCTCCTCTTGTCCAGACTGAACAGTCCTGTCTCTCTCAGCCCCTCCTTGTATAAGAAATGCTCCAGGCCCTTAGTCATACTTGCAGCTATTTTCTGGACCCTTTCCAGTATGTCCATATCTCCCTTGTACTGCAGAACCCAGACCTTGATCCAGCAATCCAGATGTATCTCATCAATGCTGAGTAGAGGGCAAGGATCAGCCAGTTTTTATCCTGCCTCACCATCAGTTTATCTTGCCTGTGCTTTATCAGTTTGCTAATGATAATATTATGAAAGAGTGTTGAAAGCATTGTTAGAGTCCACTTCTACTCTCCTGTCATGCCCCAGATTACTCATTTGTTTGTAGAAGGCTATCAGGCTGGTCAGACATGAATTACCCTTCATGAATCTACGCTGATTACTTCAAATCACCTTGATATTTTTAGAAGTGTGTTCTGGGATTATTTACTACATCATCGTAACAAGAATTGAGGTCAGGCTGACTGGTCTGTAGCTTTCTGGATCCTCTTTTTGCCTTTCTTAGTGTGTTTGAATTTTCCAGTCCTTGTGAACTTCTCCCCATCATGATGACTTTTGGAAGATAATTTGGGGTGGACTCACACTGAAATATCCAGGAGATCTCCCTCAGCACTTCTGTGTGCATCTTATGAAGTTCCATGGACTTGTGTATGTCCACTTTGTTTAAATGTTCCCTAACCTGATCCTCCTCTACCAAAGGTAAGCCTACCTTGCTTCAGACTTTCTCACTAGTCACAAAGGCTTTGGATTGGCAAGCATGAATCTTACCAATAAGGCTGATCAAAAAAAAAACAACATTGAATTCCTTGGCATTTTCTATGTTGTTTGTCACCATATCACATGCCCCATTCAACAGTAGGACGACCTTTTCTCTCACACTACTCTCCCTTTTGCTGCTGATATACCTGTAGAAGCCCTTCTTGATGCTCTCCTCTGCCCTTGCCAGATTCAAATCCAGGCTTTCACCATCTCATCTCTGCATGACTGGACAGTGCCTCTGAATTGCTCATGGGTCACCTGTCCCTGCTTTCACCTCTTGTCTGCTGCCCCTGTATGACTGAATTTTGTCAGGGGCTCCTCATTCATTCATGCAGGCCTCCCACTGTTTTTACTTGATTTCAATGCTTATCATAATGACAATTCTTGCACTTGGAAGAAATAATTGAAAATAAGACATCACTCTTAGATCCCTCTTCTCTCCAGGGTGGTATGCCATGGGATTCTTCTAAGCAGATCTCTGAACAGACCAAAGTGTTCTCAGCTAAATTTCAGGATTGTGGTACTGCTATTTGCCTTGCTCCCTCCTCTGAGAATCATCATCTCACAGTCACTTAAACCAAAGATGCTTCTGACCTTCACATCATCAACCAGTCCTTCCTTGTTTGCAATATCAGGTCCAGCAGAAGTCCCCCCACTCTTGGCCCTTTGCCTTGCTTGCCTTCCCTTCCCCTGATACGGAGCTCCTATTTAATCCAATGTAGGACACTTATTTGTTGGTTTGCTTATATTATTAATTTTTTTTGCCAAACTAAATGAATGATGGAGCTATTTGGTCTAAGGACATTTCCAAATGAGTCTTTCCTAAGCAGAACCGGGTACCAGGGGCTATGAACACAGGCTTTTTCCAGATTCATAGGTATAATAATCCATATTTACTATTGTTATTTTATGAATTTTGAAATGTCTATTTGTATCTCATTCAGATAAATCTTCAGCTGAAGTGAATGTAAGTTTAGTCTGTGTAACAAATGGGTAATAAATGAGTAAGACCTTCAGGATCTGGCATGCTAATGATTATAATTTAACACTACTATAGCTCTTTTCATCTTCAAATTGCTTCACGAACATTAACCGTTCTAATTAATTTCATTTAGAGTTGTTCCTACTGTATCTTTTCCTCTGCTGAACACTGTAGTACTCTTTACCACTGTATTGTAATTCAAAGGTCGCTACAGTAAAGATTTTGACAAGAACAGAGAATCCCTTGTGAAAATTTGCAGTGCTAATTACATCAGAGATCAGATGTCAAGATTATCCTTGAAAAGGATCTTAGTACATACACAGGTGTACCAAGTCTCTCGGTAGAAGAGCTAGGTTTGGTCAATCCACCACTTTCTGGCATATATATACTGTAAGGGTAAACAGATTTAATAACTTGCAAAATTGATTGAAAACTATGTTAAGTTTCAATCTTGATCTGAGAAGATAGAGATGAGGAAAAAAGGAACCCATGTAGCTATGTTACCAGTCAATTTGATAAAGGCAGGAGGACAGAAGAATGACATATGACACAGTTAGGCATCTGTGTTTCATAATTTTTGTATTCTGAGATGCAATATTCAGTGTTATCTTTTTAGTTGACATTACTGGGAATTACAGAAGACAGTTTAATAGATGCATATCAGTCACTTGACAGGTTGGTCAAACTTCCTCACAGTGAGGAACTGATTGCCAGTTTTGGGATGTATCTTTGTGGGCCTCTAGCATGTAGTGAGGGTAGACTGTGAGTGTAATTCTTGGGCTACCTGGGGGTACAACAGGAAATACCCTTCTGCTGAGCCTTACCTCTCTATCTGAATACCTTTTTTTCCTCCTTTTTCCTCAGAAAAAGCTGTAAGAAATCACCTTTTGGAAGCCTGACAGTCAGCGTGCTGGCATTGTGAGTTCTGTGCTATGACACTTGTGGAAGTGTCCCTGGAGAAGTACCCATCAACTTTAGAGCAACTGTGTGAGCATCTGGTGTGTAGAAAATGTGATCTGAGTGTCTAACTAGAACATCCAGAGAGGTCAGTACAGTTTTTCAGGTACAGCTAGTGAAAGTGAGCTCAAGATACACTGTTTCTTGTAGGTACTGAGAATATGACAAGGAGGTGAACATAGAATCATAGAAACATTTATGTTGAAGAAAGACTTCTAAGGTGATGATGACTCAACCACTTGCTTGGTGATTGAGTCAAAGTGAGATCTGTAGAAAATTCACCAATGAGTAAGGACTCTTGACCTATGGCGACATTACTAGTCGAAGGAAGTCCAGGCCCCCATGGCCAGCTGACACTGACTGCTTCCCAGTCACACTGTTTAGCAATAATGACCTCCATAGGCTCCTTGTAAAGTCTCAGAGGGATAATCTAACAACTTGAGAGTGATTGCAGAGCCTGTGCTCAGTCTCCATCCCAGATCTCATTTGTAACAGTTCAGCTGAATCCTACTGAATAACCCCACCTCTTTCTAACAAGCCCGAATATTTTCCTGGAAATTGAGAACAATGCTACAAGCTGGAGGATGTCTTGAACTTTTGAGAGAAATTCATCCTCCATAAGAATCACAGCTCTGGTCTACACTGATTTATTTCAACACTGCATCATTCAGCCATCTGTTTCTGTGGTAGTGGTACATAGTTGGAATAATCAAATACAGACTCATCTGATTAAGTATTTTTCTATGTGCCAGTGGACATTTGTTGTTTAGTGGCATACAGCTGTAGTTCACAGGGGCTCCTACAACAGCCTTTCTGATTTCTCTTTGTAAGATGGGTGGAGAATCACCCAGCTGTTTCTGTAAGAAAAAAATCCCAAATGTAGCATTTTTTAAAAATCATACACTGGCATTTAACAGATGATTATATTCCTGAAATGGACATTTCTAAATACAGAATAATTAATTTAATTATCAATTATCATTGCTAAATGATAGATGTTTCCTGGACAGCTCCTATATAATCTTATTAAATTTCTAGAGAATCTTATTATTTTAATTGCTGCTCCTTTTCTCTTTTTCACACAACTGTTAAACTCCTCAACTTATAGTTGCCACTGTGGTCAAGGATCTTAGTATGCTGCATTTGAGACCTGAATTGTTTATGATTTGACAAGACAGTAGATTTCTCCTTTTTCTTGTATTGATACTTCTCAGTTTGCAGAATATGACTAAATGATAGTTGTTAATATTATATAAATTTATACTTATATCTACTGTTTCCCACGAGTTCCTGGATGTTTTTGCAGTGGGATTTTATAGAAATGTCTGGTTTTAACCAGTAGTTTGTAGCCCTTCTGCACTGCTACACACATTTTCCCAATGAGCCTTGGAGCAGTTATAGACCAAATGCCATTGTGGAGACTGTTAAGAAATATGAATTTTTATGAGTTTTTATGAGTTGCATGGCTTCCCTGCTTCATGGCAGCAATGAAGCGGGTTGGGACAAATTACAGGTGGGTCAGTGCAATGGTGCAGCTATGTGGTACATAGTCTGGGGGTTGGGTTGTAATATCCCCAGGGTTCTCCAGAAGATAATCAGGTTCTTCTTTTTCCTGGGTTCTCTTGGGTGTCTGTACCCCTGGAGTCTCTCTGTAAATTCTTTATTTTCCTAAGTTACTGGCATGGGCAGAAGATACATGCCTGGTGACTCACCCTACAAATCCCACTGTCTTTTTCTGACTTATTGGTGCTCACAATCAGATGCTGCTCTTGGTACTATTTTGGAAACCTCTGAACAAGTTTCAACCTTCTTGTTTTTCAACAGGCTGTATGTGCAGCTTGGCTGTTTATTTTCCTTGATCATGAAAAAATTGTTCAAATATTGTTTATTTTTGAAGCAAAGCATTCATCTACTTCTGAAACAGTCAGTTTAAGCTCACGGATCTCTGCTAGCAGATCTGCTAACTAAGCCTCAACTCATGGTAGCTCCTGCAAGCACTGAGAACCAGACTTGCTGAGGCCAACAAATTGCTTACAAGTTGCATAGCTTGCCTGATGCCTCAGAATAAAAGGGTTATAGAAATCTGGAACTCGGGATTGATGTTCTGTGGTTCAGAAGTGACAGCACAAATAGAGGAAAAGTCCAAAAGGCTAAAATCTACTTGCATGTGCTGAGGATCCCATGACACTGGGGGAATTGTTGCTGTGGTATAAAAAGATAAGATCACTCTACTACTGTTGTGTAGAGTGACTCTAAAGCAATGAATTTGATCTATGTTAGTATTTTCCACAGCCCACTCTATTTGCTTGCACCAAGAACTTATCCTCAGAACTTTAAGGGTTGTTTCAAGCCCTACAGAGTCCCTTGAGTAGAGGAAGCACCATCCCCAAAAATCAATCAGTCCAGCTTTAGTCACACTAAGTACACTTCCCCCTTTGCCCCTTCAGGATCCTGAGATGATTGACATTTTAAAGTTTCACCTTGATTCCTTTGAAGCTATGGTTTAGTGTGTAGAAAATATAGTGCAAAGTTATGTTAAAACTGTAATAAAAGGTGTTTACTGTACTTAATTGTCATAAGTCATTCTATTAAACTACTGAGGAATATTAACAAGGGATATGATAATATTACCATCTAAAATTCATATACATTTTTTAGCAGTTGTAAAATGTGTTATAATTATTTAATAGCTTTGCAACTGGTTGTGTTTGATAATTAACTGCTGTGGGTAAGGAACTGTGCTGTTATTTTAACTGTCTGGAAAAGACAGAACAGCCTCAGTTTAAGCTGACAATTACCCACAAAAATGATCAAGTGGCTGAAAAGTGTTTTTATTATTTTTCCCCCCCATAAAGACACACATAAGGCAAAGGTAGCTTACATCTTCCAGTTGTGCTTGTTTATTTTGTCTGCACCAACATATGGATTAGATTATAGAAATGCTCTCTACTGAGGGTAGAGTTAAAAAATCCTTCAGAAACAGCAGAAAGAGGTTTTATAATACTCATTATCTGCTATTTAATTGCAAGCTTTGCGTAGGAGAGAAGAAATGTGTGGAATAGTATTGTCATGACCTATAAATCACATTTTCTAAAGTATTTAGGTAGGTGTTTGGGTGTGAAGTCCCACCATGGGGCAGTGAAGCTCCCCGGTCTTACATCCTGCAAATCAAAAAGATACTGGTACCTCCAAGGAGAACTGGGAAGAATTCAGACATCAAAATGTGCAACCTGAAAATCCCCGCTCAGCTCTCATCCAAACCTTGAAAAGACTCACAAGCTGCCTCTGGAGATGCCTCAGTTTTTAACCTTTAAAATCCCTGAGAATGTCCTGTTCTGCTTCTGTGCCTGCCCAGAAGTGCTCAGCCTGAGGAGGACAGATGAAAAGTGCTTCATTCTCACCGAAGTCCACATAGACAGTCCCTCCTGCCAAGAGGCTCAGACTGATCAGGGATTCTTAGAAACTGCTTACGGCATGCCTGAGAGATATCTATGACAAATGTACTACAGTGGCTGCTGCTTTCCTTGAAAATGTGCATGGAATGGCCTCATGTCTGAGTACTCATACAGCTATGGCAGACACAAATTCAACTCACTTCCCCAGCTAAAGCAGTTGAAGCATAACTTCCCCGATGTCCGAAAGGACATAAGTTCTTTGTATCATCTTATCTCTAGCACTCAGATATGTCTGAAGGCCCATTTAAGATACCAACTTCTCCTTTTGAGTGTAGAGCTGACAGTTGAAATTAATGATAAATGAAGAGAGGGGGATGCCTGATGTTTATTTGCATTTGGTGCGTAATTCATTTTGACAAGCCATTTCAAATGGCTGAAGAACTACCTGTATGGAAGATCCTTCCTTTTGCAGTGCAATCTTACTGCGGTTGCCCTTGACTTCAAGTCCTATCTGTCAGCCTAATGGAGACCTTTTGGAGTGGTATCTCAGTACTGCTCATGGCTCCATCTGTACATGTTAGAAAAGCTGACACTCAGAATGAAACCAAAAAGCCACTTTTGAGTGGACTATAATAAGCATGTGGGACTGTTAAGGGCTAATGGGCTTCCTGCTTTATTTTCCTGTGAGACTTAATGCAAAATGGCTAGACAAGGTGGAAGTTCTGTTTCCGCTCACCTGTCTGTATGGTTTTTCATTTTTTGTGTCATTTGAAGATCACCTAGTATGCCAAAGTGCCTATTTTACCTTATTATTTGGTATCAATAATTAAATAAAATAAACAATAACAGATTATTGAATAAAAATTTGTCAGTAAGCAACCTAAACCCCTACTCAAGCTCTATACATCTGTCCCTGCCACCAGATACACCTTAAAATGGATTAAGTCTCTAAAAGTAGGAGCTGATCATTCCTGCTTCCAGGGAATTTTCTGAAAAGACTAAATTTTGCCTTGCACTTGCTACCTGACCAAAGTCAGTGCAGTACCTCAGGACAGAATTTGACCAAAGAAATAAGACATAAAGCAAGGAATGACAGACAGATAAGGTCATCCTTCAGCTACCACTATCAGGGACATTCCTTTGCCTAACACTTTTCTGGCAGACAATTTCTGCAGCTCATCCTAGCACTATCTCCTTGTCTGCCTGCCTTCTCCTTCTCTGACAGCTCAGCTGTGATTCAGTCATGTAAACCAGAACTGAGACTTTAAATCAGTGGATAAAACCGGTTTAAACAGAAGAGGGAGCTCTCACAACACTTATGGAGAATTTTTGAGGGTGCTGTTTACCCAAGGCAGGTAGAAGACAGAAACCTTTCCTTGTTTTTATCAAGGAGGAAGAGGTGCATGCTTGTGGGAGGCATTCAGAATTTAGGTTGCATACTGACAAAAAAAAAAAAGACTAGGGATTTTAACATATTTAGGAACTAGAGGTATCTACACTTACAAAATCTGCAAATTATTTGGCCCCAGTCTGTGTTCTAACTCATGAGAAGGTGTCCACACATGAAAGGAGAAATCCCATGACTTTCTTCCTGCAGTCAGCTGACCTGCTCCAGCACTAGTCGTCACTTGAACAATGTGACATCCAGAACTTGAGTGTTCCAGGTGAGGTCCAAGAGGGTGGTGAAGCACAAATGAGCCTCTTATCTCACTGAACGTGTTTGGGGAGAATTTACTGAGAGGATACTAGCAGAACTGTGACTTGTTTTCCCTCATTTTCTCCAAAGTCCTCACCAAAAGGCTCATTTTACCTTTCCAGAGTTATCTCCTTTGTGCTTACAGGGACAGTTAACTTAAATAGTTAATGAATGTTTCCAACAAATTAATATATTCAGATATCCTCTTTTTAAAGAAAAATGGGAGAATATGTTCCTTTATTTAGTAAAAAGGTCTTAGGATAACATATATTAACCTTATAATAGATTTTATTTGTAGAAATTCCAAGAAAACGAAAGTCCATGTTGTGCTTTTAGCCAACGTTAGAACTTCTTCTTCAATCAGAAACCTCCACGTCTTTAAAATATGTGTCAGTTGCAAGCTACCTGTAATTAATACAGTACTTTCACTTTGCTAAGGAATGGCATTTTTATCACTGTTTGAAATTTTTGAGGGTATATATGTGGTGGAACCAACATCTAGCTCTTAGAAACTGTCAATCTCTCTGTAAAATATTTATTTATTTTCTGGAGATGTATGTTAAAGCTCCTAGGTACTGTGGTAACCTGCAAGAAAACAGATGTGTACCTCTTCACTGTCTTTTCCTGCATCCCTTCTACAAAAATTTTCTTGTGCAGTGTAGGTGTTATTCCTTTTTGCTTTTTTAGTTGTGGGCTCAAAAGAATAAGACAACAGTGACAGCACAGCTATGGGGAAATGAAAACGTAACAGTTTGTAAGAGTGGATCCTGCTCTCAATGTGATGATGTAAACTCCAAGCTTCTCTTTGGCTGCAGTGAACATACTACTGACTTAGGCTTTAAGCTTGCACCAAAATCAGTGCATGTTTAAGACTGTGCTAAAGGACATCATTATTAATGTCAATGAGACTCTCCTTGTCTGCCAAGGCTTTTTCATGGGAAATCTCAGCAAAATTTACAGAGAACAAGGAATGTGTCATTGGAAATAAAATGAAGCTGAAAGACTTCACATACTAATTTGAAACTAACCCTTTTCACTTGTCTTCCTAGATGACAGAAAGAGCAGTGAGTCATAATCTGTCATAAATCTGAGGAATGTTGAATGAAATCAGAGGGATTCTTCAAAGGGAGATCAAGAACAGAAACTCATTATAGATTTACAATGTACACAGAAATGCAATGAAAATGGTATACGGTCTGATGAGACAAACCCCCACATTTAAACAAAACCCCAATGCAACAGAACATCATTGTCCTAATGACACAGACAACCTGTGAAACTGTTTTGACTTAATGTTTCAAAATTACAAATGAGTTATTCTCATTTATCAGTAGTGTAGGAATCAGAGCAGTTAGTTGAAATGTGGAAGAAAGTGCTATCTCTTCCTTCTTCTATCTGAAAGATTCAAATCCTTATCAGAAGGTCCTAAATTCCACTCCACTAGAGATTTCCTGAAACTATTTCATCCTGTAAAAACAGATAAATACAGGCTGGAGTGAAGACCATAATCTGCCCAGCTCACTGGCTGGAGATCCAGACTCACTGCTTTGCTATTTCTCTCAGTAAGTGTTTATATGTGGTGTATGAAATAGAAAAAAACAATAAGAGAAAACTGAAACCTTTTTTCAATTAATAGTTCACTCTAGCTGTTGAGGACTTTCCTGTGGAAAAGTCTTATTCAGATCTTCATTCAGGAAGAGATTCTGAATCAGAAAGGACTTTACTGCTAGATAGTGAAGACATAACTCTATAACCAGTTCTTTGGTATACCTGTCTAGCCAGGAAATGAAGAAGACATTCACCTGAGGGGAGTGGAGCTATAGTCCCTACTCTAGTGTATGCTTACTTGTCTCTGCAAGGATACTGAGGCAGCCCAATGTTTGTCTACTCTCATGGACAGTGGATTATGGTGCTTCCAGTCACCCTGGAAGGGAACTAAACCTTAATCACCCACACTCATGACCAATGCTCACGGTTTCGGGTAAAACACAGGTGATGATCTTTTCTGATAATTTTCTAAATCTAGGTCATCATCACATTTGTTTCTTGCAAGCTTTGGTAATGAGATGCATGGTATCAATGAAACAACAACTTGGCAAGAAAAACCAAAGTGTTTCAAGTCTCTTTCTTCTGGACTATTGTTTCTAATTCTCCACCCAATTCTAAAAGTCAGTGATTTCTATGACTTTATTTTTGATTAGATGTAGGAATTCTACCACATAGACTCTCATCAAAAAGGGAGTTTAGCCTGTTATCCTGTTGTAAATTGATGTCTCATCTTAAATTAGAGAACAGAGTAACAAAACTGATTGAGGAACTGAGAAAGTAAAATGTAGAGCAGGAGAAAGATTAGAATTTATGTAGGCTTAACACTGATTGTTAAGAGGGAATTTATTGAACCTTATAAAATCCTCAATTGCATGCATAATATCCCTGTAGTTTACTGCTTCTTTTAATATAAACTAAAGAACTATAAATATGGAACAGATGGTTTAAAACATGTTTTCCATACTGAGAATCATAAGTGCATCTTACTGCAGAAAGGTTGTCAGAACAGCCTCTAGGGAGAATAAAAAAATTCTAACCTGTATTTTATCTGAGTGGAAAATGCAAGTGGGAAGTTTTGATCACTTAACTTTATATTAATTCTTGAATTTCAAAAAATACCTCTGCCTACTAGGTCACTTGGTGAGATAGAATCATAGAATGATTTGGGCTGGAAGGGACTTTAAAGATCATCTGATTCCAATTCCCCTGCCATCTTCCACTATACCAGGTTGCTCAAAGCCTCATCCAAGCTGTCCTTCAACAATTCCAGGGATAGAGTATCCACACCTTCTCTGGGCAACCTCTTCCAGTGCTTCACCACCCTCACAATGAAGAATTTCTTCCTAGCATCTAATCCAAACCTGCCCTCTTTCAGTCTAAAATCATTATCCCTTGTCCTGTCACCCAGAGGGTGATTGGGTACCAGAACAGGCTTACCAAGAAACTGGTCACAGCACCAAGCCTGCCAGAGTTCAAGAGGTGTTTAGACTCAGGCACTCCTAGGCACATGGTGTGACTCTTGGGGTTGGTCCCATGCAGGGCCAGGAGCTGGACTTGATGATCCTTGTAAGTCCTTTCCAGCTTGGCATATTCTGTGATTCTCTGATTTTTACTAGATTTTTTAAGGTACAAGAAGGCTGCTATCAAGTGTCCCTAGAGCCTTCACTTTTCCATGCTGAACAACCCCAGTTCTCTTACTTTGTAGGAAAGGTGCTCCATCCCTCTAATCATCTTTGTGGTTTTCCTCTGGACCATCTTTTACATGTCCACACCTTTCTTGTGTTGGAAGACCCCAGACCTGGACTTGGTACTTGTCCTAGTTCCAGCCAGGACAGAGTTAACTATTTTACAGCGCCTGTAGTCCCAGCTGTAAGGGAGGCTGAACCTGCAGGATTGCTGGAGTGCAGGAGTTCTGGGCTGCAGTACTCTGTGCCAGGTGGGCGTAGCCAAGACCCTAGTGTTATTCGATATCATCTTACATCACTGTCAGGGTGAAAGGGAATCTTTCATTTCCAGGAAGAAAGGCACTCCTTTTTCTGGTCAGGAAAATGTGGCTGCTGTCTGATCAGGCTCGGAGGTGATTATTTTTGCATGCGAGTCATTATCTCTTTTTCTATACTTTTGTTATTAATGCTGTTTCTGTTTCTTTCCTCATTGCTGTTTCCAGTAAATTGTTCTTATCTCAGCCCATAATTTTCACCTTTTTGTGCCTTCAGTTCTCAATTCTATCCCTGAAGTAGGAAGAGGGAGGGGAAGGGACAGTGGAGTCAGGGAGCAGTGTCTGGTTTGGGAGGGTCTTGGTGGGGGAGAACTGAACTGGGGAGTGCCATTCCTAAACCTCAGCAGTATTCCAGATGAGGTCTCTTGGCAGAGTGAAGGGAGAGAATCACCCTGCTTGCTACATCTCTTTTGATGCAGCCCAGGCTTTCTGCGCTGTGAGTGCACACTGTTGGGTCACTTTGAGCTCTTCATCCATGAGACCCTCAAACCCTTCTCCCAGTCTGTACTCATATCTGAACTCCCAACACAGGGCAGCACCTTGCATTTGTACTTGTTGACTTCATGAGATTCTGGTGGGCCCACTTCGCAAGTGAACTGGACTGTGGTGGTTACTGAGTTATGGCTGGTCCCTGTGAAACCAGGAGAGAGGGGGAAGTTGTGCAGGTTTGAAAAATAGGTGGTTTTGTTTCTCTGTGTATATTTGTTTTTACCTGCATAATTTCATTTCTAGTGTGTCTAAAACCCCTTTTAAGTTATCCCCTACAGCCTGTACATTTGAAGATCCTATTTGTAATCCCTGAAATTACATTGAAAATCGTCTCTGAACTGCCTATCTAAACCTCTCATTCAAAAATATTGCTTAGACCTATTTGTGAGGAGATTCACTGAAGAATTCTGCTGACTTGTAAGTTCTATTGTGTGGCTGTAGAGTATGGTAAGAGGAAGGACTAAAGGTCTGCAAATGGAAACGAAGTAACTCCCAAACAACTGCATAGTCTGTGAAGATAGGTAAATGTTCCTTCAGGGTGATTCAGTTAATTTCAGAGTTAAATTCTTCTCTGGAGTTATCTTCCTCCCTTCACCATCTCTATGTCAGAAAAACTTGTCAAAAAGCCTAATACTGAGCTCATTTACACTGAAATTAATTCAGATTTATCTTGTAACTGAAAAATGAGATGGTGGTAATCAATCACAGTATTTCCAAATGAAATTACAATCTACTTCTGCTTCCTGTTATGTCAGGGTAAATCAGGAGGGGTTTGATAGTGATTTTTCTGGCATTACAGTTTAGTTGAGACTAATTTAAGCCTGTATTTTGGGAACTGGTGTTGTATGTGTATTTTAAATAAGGAAGGATGAAGAAGTGTATCCCGAAGTCATATCCATGTTGGGAATTGAATGACCATGTAATTAGACTTCAATATCACATTCTCTTTACTTAAACCATTCTTTACTGACTAATTTCTTCTTTATTGTTATTAGCATTGGATTATTTTCCAGAAGATTGCTTTATAGAACAGCGTGTCCAGTGCTAGGCACTCTAGAAGCACAGAACAGATCTGCTGCTGTGAAAAATATATTGCTTGAGACACAAAGTTGGTGAAATCTATGTCTGTAGATGTTAAACACAGGTAGACATGAATTTTTATCCTTTGAACTGGTTTAATGTAACAATGCCTTAATTCAGAAATATATAACAATGTTAAAATCTGTGCCTGCAGAGGTATTGATGGAGCATAGGCCTTCAGACACTGGGCTATCTGAACATGCTCATATCTCTTACAGCATCCTGCCGGTTTGGAGCATGGGCAAAAGACACCATGTACCCATCAATACGAGGCATGCACAATAACACAAAAGCACTCAGCACGGGTACCACCCCGAATCTAAGCCACGTGCTTGCTCAACTGTTTTACTTATATTTAAGACTCCAAGAGTTAGCCTACTGAACTTTTGCAGAGCCTTTAATTCTTAATACCTCAAGACTGTGTAATATGTTTCCCAAGAGATTTCTTTTAATTTAGTGAGAAAATAGGCATTTTGGAAAAAGTTAAAAGGGGTAACATACAACCAGGACAACCATTTCACCAAAGTACCCAGCACATGCTGTAAGCCACACATCTTAACAAAATAAAACTCATTGGTTTTAAGTTACCCCAAAGACTTTAAGGAAAGAATGAAGTAGGAAAGAGAGATTAAAAGAGTAAGTTTGAAAGAGATTAAGAGAAGAAAAAGGAGTAAAGAAAGAGAGAAGAGAGAAAAGAGATCAAGAAAAGATATTGAGAGAAAATGAGCTGCCACCAAAGAATGCCATGGAAGTCTAATTACACATGGCAATGGCTGGTCCTGAGAGAAAAGTCAAGATGGAGCCCATGGGCTCCTGCATTTATGTGGTTTGGCTACTGTGGGCACTCCTCCCAGGTGGGATGTCTGCTTTACTGATGACTCAGTGCCCTCCTAACCAGAGTGAGGGGTGGTACAGCCAACCAAAGGCTGGATCAGGGGTTCCAGGGGGTGTGGTGTGGGCAGGCTACCAAGTGGACCTTTTGATTGACAGCTGTCCTATGTGGGCTCCATGTGCCCTGCTGTGTGGCTTCTGTGGCTTCCATGAGGATGCAAGCCTGACCATGTGGACTCCAACCTGGCCCCTCCCCCAACACACACACAAGTTGGTTCCGATCAAATAATAAAATCCAGTGACATTTGAATCCAGTGCCTCACAGCATGGAAGCATGTAAGTCAGAAGATGCTCTCAACCTCTGCGAGACCATGGGAGAAAAGAATCTTGCTGGCTGAGAAGGAAGACTGAGTGGTGTCATTATGAATAATCCATAAAGTATCATCAAAAAGCCAAATTTCTTATTTTTACCTACTTCTATCTACAACAATTTTCTACTGTTCTCCCTTAATGCAAGTGCCATTTGCTTTCATGATATATTCCTCTTTTTAGTCCTACTCCTTCTATTTATTAACCAGATAATCCATCTGTACTATACAGCCAGTGCTATGACTGCAAATCCTACAGGTTCTCAAAATGGCTATAAAGTAAAACTTTTTAAGAGCCTCAGGATGGTGGCTGGTTGCATAAAGCAGATTATTCCTGTCTAGGGTTTCCAGGAAATTGTTGTATTCCACTTATTACCTGTCTTTGAAATGAAAACATCAAGATAGTTTATCTCTGAAATGCTACACTCCACAGTATACGAGACCAAAAACTTAATAGCATCATGAATTTCATACAAAATAACAATACATTTTTCCAAGATAGCTTTCTCCCTATTCCACACCATGAAATCACAGTCAATAAACTTATACACCATTGTGCCATATAAATGTATTAAAATCTTTGATTGACTGAACTAATCTTTTTACAAAATAGGCTGTAAATAAGAAATATGGTGCAGGTTACAAACCTTGGCTATATGCCTCTCATGAAGAGGGAAGTCCAGTCAGGGTCTGACATTTAAGAACAGTATGAGTGAAATGTTAACAGGCACAGAACACTTTTGAAGAACCCTGCAAATTACAAGCAATCCAAACAGCCCTTAATGGTCTTCCTATCTATTGACTATCTTTTGCTGTCACTTATATCCCAGCAATTACTTGCTCTGCAGCAGAGCTGCAAGGAGGTGTAGATTTAAATTATGCATAGGTATAGCGGGGTGGATTCATTCTACTCTATTTTGGCATCTCACTGAGATGACAGAGTTAGGAATCTGGTCAACCTAAACTCCATACTCAGTGGATAAAGACAGAAACCGACAGAGGGCAATGTAGCTCTTAAGTGGGCAGAATTGTCCTCTGGAGGTCATTGGCCCTGTATTTTTACTGCAGAGAGAGCTTTGGGGAAAGATGCTCATTTAGGCTGGATTAAACCAGAGACAGCATATTCTCACGTAGTGAAATGAATAACTTTTCTGAAGTCATTATTTGTACTGATTTAAAGTACATGTAAGTGAGAGAAAAATCTTTGTGTATTTTAGAAAGTGGACATAACCATGGATAAGTTGTTTCTTTTAGTTACTGGGGGCTGGACAAAGGGGGAAAATGGCACATTCAAGAGACATAATAATTTGTGCTTTCCACTAAATAACTGCCAACTACTCCTTCATGCTCATCTTCTCATCCTCCCAGTAGTTTGTTTCTTCAACCCGTTATGCTTAGGACCCAGATGCCTTGATTCATTTTGTCTAATTTATCTGACCTGTAACTGAACTGATGCTGCAGTGGCATCTGAAGATAGACTTGAAGCCCCAACTTTCCCCACAAATCTGCAACAAGAGAAGCAAAACTAAGCAGCAAACTCCTGTGCCTATGGGCTCAACAGCAAAGTTCCCATGGACTGTCTTGAGCCCAGGGTTTTGCTCAGTGACCCTGCAACAAACATAATCACTTCTGTCATTTTGTTTCTCTCCCAGTATGGTTCGTCTGCGATGCAGTTTGTAATTTTTGCAGTTTGGATTTTAAACATTTCATGTAGGGACCCTGCCTGAATATGTCTGTAAATCACCTATCACACAGCTGGATCAGTAATACAATGATAATAATAATTAATTAATAATGGGCCTCTTCCTTAGAAGTGTCGAGAACTGGCAACTGACATTGATGTCGACCCCTCTCAGAGGAAGGGAGTCATTAATAATAAATAATAGCAGGAAAATAATAATATCACATTCTGTTTTTTCTCAGTGCTGTGATGATCAAATCTTTCTTTCGATTTGCTAACTGCGTGCATGTAGAGCAAGTTACATGTAGGACACACACCTGCAGTCATACTAGCTGACTGTCCTACACAAGCTCCGGGCTGTCTTCACCTATTTGGCAAGTTAGTGAAATACGGAGTCTCCACAGCCTGAAAGAAATATATCTGAGGGACCAGAACTCTGTGTCCTGCAAAACAGGGATGTGAAGGTTAGTTAAGCATATAGCTAGTTATATAGGAACATAGAATCATTTAGGTTGGACAAGATCCTTAAAATCACTGAGTCCAGCCATAAACCTAATACTGTCAAGTCCACCATTAAACTGTGTCCCTAAGCACCACATCAACACTTTTGATGCTGAGCAAGTGCCCCACTGTGATTATGTAGAGGGCTCCTCCCATTTCCACAGTGCTTGTGTGTGCTGGTGTTTGCGAGGTGTCTGTCAAGGCAATGCTACATGTGAAACATTCATCCTTCAGCTGCTACGTCTTTAACCCGGACTTGAAAGAGTGATTGTGCTATGCAATTCATCAATCCACATAAAATTAAGGACACCAGTATTTGTATTATCCAGACCCTCCAGTCTCTTGAGATTCAAACAAACAAACAAACAAACAATCCCCAAATGTTCCCACAACAAAGGTTTCAAAATGCAGGCTGGTATTTATTCTACAGAGCTGCAAAAACTCCCATGGACAAGAGGGAAACTTAGACTGTGACATGTCAGTTTTTCCTCAATAAATCTGTAAAGAAAATGTCTTATGACGGGCCAAACTAAGTCTCTTCTGCTGCCTTAGCATGCGCAGGGGTAATGACACATTGCTTTACTGGGCTTGCAGGTAAAGATGATTATTAGCAGTGGGACAAACTGAGGATTTTCTAGGATTTTCTGCCTTTTTCAGGATTCATGTTCTATATCCCATTTGGTATAGGCTGATCAATGATGAATGAGTATTCACCTGCAAAGGTGAATAATAATCATAATAATGGTGACAATTTTTATTGTGTATTACTATAAATAGATCAGATTTAAAAGTAATTTTAAACTCATTTCATTTAAATCCCAAATAAATGAATATCCCTACCATGACTATCTTATATCTCTTGTTAGAATTTGTCTACTTTCACATGCCATAGAAGTTCCTCCTGTAAACCTGTGCATCCAGCCTGCCTATAGATAACCTTGCAACCTAATCTAAGACACTAGTGTCACAGGGAGAGTATTTGTTTCACTGCTGGCTGCAGTGAACTTACTCTGCTGCTGCACAGAAGACTTCATTTTAGGCTGTCAATTGATCACCTTTTAAACATAAAACCCACTTTTGTAATGAAGGGGTTATTATTCACATAATCCTCTGCTTTTCTTAACTGCTGTTTTTCCAAGTCCCTCATGCTATGTTATTACATCAAAGTTGATTGAAAGGAGTTAAATGGTAATCACTTGATTTTTAACATTGCTGGAATCTCAGAGGACTGTGTTACTTGTAATTACAGCATTTTTCTTCACTTTGAATCTAAGTAGACAATGCCTTCACCAGTATTCCTGGTTAATCTGCCTTTAGAATAGCTTTGTTTCTTCAGGTCATCAATTTTTGTAATGCTAGCTGATAAAAAACAAAACAGGGAAACTGCACAATAGTTACTCTGCTGTCTAGCTATATATATATATATATATATAATCTGCTTATGCCATGAAGTTAACAAGCGCAATTATGAGGAGAAAAAAGAAAGAGAGAACAAGCTGCATATATTAGAAAGAACAGATTACAATTGTGGATATGTCATTAAATTTTGGGTTCAGTTGTGCTTTACACTGCTTTTATTGCATTCTATTTTGTAGCAAGGCCACTAAATTAACAACCTGGCATCCATAGGAGAAGCAAGGTAGACACAGCAGCACAAAGTCACACAGAGAAGGGAGACTATGATGGGAGCCATGGTTGCTCTTGGTAGCAATACAGAGGTCACTCCAAATTCATTTATTTCAGAGTTGAGTTGCTGCATCTTTTTAAAGAGGAAGAAAAAACAAATTAGAATTTTTTAAAGAATGTTTTTTATTTTGGTAGCTAGGCATGCAGGCTCAATTGGAATGCCTAAACACAGACAGCTATTGCCACTTCAGATATTTTGTGGTCACTTGCTGCACTCTCTTCAGTGTGGACCTCTGGTAAGTCCTATGTCACCTCTGTTCTCCTTGGTTACAGCAGACATTTCAAGAGGCATGGTAGTCTATTTTATCTAGAACAGAGTCTTAAGCTTTTTACATGCCACTTCAATTAAGAAATAATTCACTTTCAATTTTATGATAAATTTTCACATCTTAGATCAGGGGTATGACTTTGGGATGTGTGTGAGTTCTAGATGGCGGATTGACTCTATGGGTCCTCTCAGAGGTTTTAGAAAGGCTAATGTGTTTTGTCGTAATTTTTACATCCTTATGTTTTCAGATGTATCATATGCTAAGCTGGAAACTCCATTGCAGACCTGGAGCTGAAGGTACATATACAGAATTCCCATTTAAAACAGAAGTTAAATTTTTTGGTTTTGAGGTTCTTTAGCATGAAGATGCTGAAACATCAAGTAATTATGTTAGTACCTGAAATAATAATTTGCTTGTTGAATGTAAATGTTGGTTTAAATTTTAATTTTAATTACTTTGTAATGGCATGAAAGCTTACAGTTATGGGCAGCAATTGTAGCCTGAAACTGATTCATTTAAGAGATATTTGAGAAAACCTGTGAACCTTATGTGGTTCCCACATTAACAGTTACAAATTTTAACCCAGCAGAAAAATTAAACTCTCACAGAAATTTAGGACTCTGCCAGCTCAATCTTTCATAATTATAGTGTGCTTATATTTTTTTCCCCAAATAACCAAGGTGCTATTTAAGAGTTCCAAAAAGGGGCTTGACTATTGCAATTCTCAGAGTAGTTTTTCACAGTGCAAAAGTTTGAATTTGTGCATTTTATATTAAGCAAGTATTTGACTGGAGGAATAGACATCTCTTGGAGCGGGAGCCAAAACTCCATCTACCCATCCCTCAAATAATTCAATTTCTGACCCAGTGAAGCTTGGATCTTCCCTTAGGTCATATACTCTTTATAGGGCTTAGATAAGACTTTCTTTTGAGAAAGAGTTTTAAACTCTTGCCTTTGGAGTATTGCTTTTTATAACTTAGAAAAAATTTGTACTTTGAATTTCTTCAAGAGAATCTCAGTATCGTAGAATACATTAAAAACTAAATATCCCCACACTCTAAGCTACACTAGTAAACAGAAAACCAACTTAATTTCTAAATTACATATTTATAATTAATTTTGTTACACTTATTTCAGCAGGTTTTCAAGGGACTATGGCATTCACTGTGGGAGAATTGTTTCTTATTTCCCGGTAGATACTTCCAGTAGATATTAGGTGAAATTGCATAATCAATGTTACTGTAACATCCCTGACAGTAACATTCCAGGAATGTCTATCCAGACATGATTTATCAGTACAGGGCTATTTTAGGGTGCAATTGAGTGATGTATCTTTGAACCCCACAAACAGATCTATTCTCAAGAGTCAGCTACTTATATACACTATTGATTGTCTAGATTTTTAGGAGAGGGAAAGGACTGAAATAACAATATAAAAATGTGAGAAATCATGAACATTATTATTACTTTTTCCAGTGCATCTTTTGTAACAATTTGTTTCCCTGAATGAGACTATACCCAATTCATTTCTACCTATACAGACAGACAGCAAAAAGCTTCACACACCTGTCAGTGACAGTTGTGCCAATCAGTGCAATGCAGAAGTGCAAAAAGGTGTATGATGCTTGTTATACCTGTAGGAGTCCCTGGTGTGCTACAACCAGTATCACTGCTAGAAGAAGAGAAAAATTGTCACTGATGTTAAGGTGTTCTTTGAATATGTTTTAGGTACAGCAAAGGTGAGCTATGAAACTTGCATTGCCTTCCTGTTTATACCCGATATAGGATACAAATGAAGACCAGTATATTAAGGGCAATCCCAGAATTCCTTGCTATAGAATAAATCCCTTCCTGTGGCTGAGGTGTGACATCTCACCTTTAAGGTGAAGGGAGCACTAAATGTTCACTCCTGTGCTTGTGCTGTACTGTGTTTATCTCTAGGGACTAAACCAAGGATTTTTTTTCCTGGAAAAGTGCTGCCCTACCTCCACATGTCCCCCTTCTCCAGTCACATCTTGTTCTTCCCCACAGTGTTTTATCACCAATAATTCTTGGCTATTATCATCAATCCTTGTCTGTTACTACCAACAGTCCTTGGCTGGCTCTACAGCCATCTGGCTATCAGTGTTTGAGATATACACACTGGCCCCTTATCTTCTGTGATTCTACAAAAGATTGTCCTCTAAACCCCTGACTCTAAAACTGAATATGAAGTGTTTGCCTATGAAATATTGCTGAATTATATTTTTGTGTTTATGAACTGTTTTATTCTCTTCCCAAAATGCAGCTGTCCTTAAAAGAAAGTAGATCTGTTTGTGGTAAGCTACCTTCTCTTGTGTTTCAGACATTTATACACAAATGCTATTTAATTTTTCTTATCCAATGCTTCAGCGAGACGTGGTGTGGCTGAGGACAACTTGCATGAGTAACAGCTTTTAGAATCAAAGGCTTTAAAATATTCTGCGTTTAAGTCACTGATGGGAGTACCACACATACACACACACACACACACACACACAAAGACACAAAGAACTGATTATGAGCAAGCCTGATTTGAAAGCAGGTGCTGTTGTACTTATCCTGCAGAAGACTCAGTTCATAAGTTGTCTGCAGACTACAAAAAGATTGTCTCAGTGACCCAGTTTGATCTGTTTCAAAGGCAAAGTTCTAAGAGTACTACAATGGGCTTCCCATATTGATCTGTACAAGGAAAGAATGACACAGCTCAGCCCATGCCATTGTCCTTTTTATTTTTTTTTACCTTTTGTCTCCTGCCCCTACTTCTTTTTAAGGTAAAAGAAAAGTTGCAATTCATCTTAAAGAGATTAGACATCCTCCTCAAAATCTGGAAAAGATGCTAAGAAATCACAGGTATCCTGGAAGGGTTTTTTTTTGCTCTATGCATTTTTGACTTCACACAACTAATAAATATTTCTAAATGAAAGAGAGGCAAGTAAGAGAAGAATTGGAAAAATTCTTTTCTCTTCTCTCTTTCTCTCTCATACACACATAAATGCAAACACTCATGCACACACACATAGAGATGCACACCAGTTTTGCAAACTGAAATGAGTATGGACATCACTGCAAATAATCTTTCAGCTGCTCGTTTTTCATTTTTATTAGGATAATGAAATCTATTTAAAAAGACTAACAACAAAATGCTTTCCCATGAGTCAAAATTAATTTTCTCTTATGAATGAAGGAGCTCTATATAGTGAATAGTGTGGTGTGTTGGAAAGATTATAATGACATAGATTTGGATGTTCATATGTGGCAATGTATGAATTATAAAGGTCAGCCTCAGAAAACTAGATGTCTTAGCTACCTAAAGTCCTATTTGCGGAAATCAGAAAGAGGAAATACAATTTGTAGTTATTCTGTAAAAAACCTCCAGTGGAGTTGTTGCCTTGCTATTAAAATGGCTGAAGGTTGAATGTTGACTCAGCCAACCTGTACTTATGCAGCCAGCCAGCAGGATCTGTGTCACCCTCATTAGAACCCTTAGATAGTGATGAAGAGTGATCAGTTAAGGACGGCTTGCACCAAAGCCAGCACACTGACTGCTTAGTCAAAGATAGTTACTAGAAATCTCAGATAGCTGTTAGAGTTACATTGGCTACATACAGAAAAAAAACTATTTTAAACCTTACTTGCATTTAAAAAGCTTCTCTGAGCTCCCAGAGCTGCTTCTTATTGTAGAGGATGCCCACATCTTTATCCTTGTGAGCTCAACAGCACATCCTTGAAGGACAAAGAGTAGTTCAGGCCTTTACAAGTACAGTGCAGGAAAAGACAGAGATGCCATTTCGCTTCTATGTTCCAAAAGCACAGTATCAACTGACCATCCTAGTCCATTTTTGGAATAGACTCAAGTTTTCTTAGACAGGGGTGGAAATTGAATTAAAATCTCCTGTGCCTAAAGAAGTGGTCCTGGTAAAGCTGGTAGATCCTTATAAAGCTAGGAAGAGTCATAGGCAGAAAGTTCTTCGGTGTGATTGAAGCCAAGCTGTGCTAGGATTGCTCAAAAGCAGAACTGCATATGTTAAAGAACTTTGTGTGCCTGAAGATCATGTGTACATCCCTGTCCAAGGAGCAACTAGGTGAAGGCAGGAGATATGGCAGTGGCCTTGGGATGTTTATATCTTTCATAAATTTCTTTGTGGAGCTATTGCCTGGTCAAAAGAGACTGCAAGACTGCGTAGAAAGACATCTGCATATGTGAAAATACTGCCCTTTTCATCTGTATTTGCATGTGGGGGTAAATATAGACATCTGTGGCAAATAGCTCTTTGCCACATAGAAGTCTTTCATGTGGAACTCAGGCCATGNCCCTCCCCCCGTGGCATATAGTTTGGTTTCTAGGTCTGAAAGTCCATCAGACTTTTGACATCAAAGCTGTTATGTTTCCCTTCCTAATAGTTTTATTTGGCTTATTGTTTTCAAGAAAAACAAAGCTATGCAATTCAGTCATTATAAAAGGTCATTATTAATTTATTCCTGTTGCTCTAGAACTTGATAGTCTGTCTGTGTGCTTAAAATGCCTTTGTATCTTGTACTTTGTTATCGCCTAGACATGTACTTTAATTAACACATGTATGCTGCTTTGAAGATGTAAAGCGATATATAAATACTTAAAGCACCAAATTAAGGCTTTCACGGGTGAAACAGTGGGGCAGCAGGTGGGAAGTACAACATACAATTAGGAGTGCTTCAAGGTAATTCTGCAAAGGGAGGGAACAAGTATAATCCCCAAAAATTGCTGTGGGGAGCAAAAGAAACAGTGGCAACCATTGAAAAAGTACCTGGCGGCTCTTGCTACCATCCAGTGATGAAGAACCGGGTGCATGCTGCTATTCAATACTCTAGTTCCTCTTAAATATGATGGATGACTTTTTATGGTGACTTCATGTAATCCTGGGAGTGAGGAAGGAAAGTACCACACAGGAGCGTAATATCTAGCCATTTAGGCCTGTATTTTTTCCAACTGCTAAAACAGGAAGAAAATGGATTCATTATGCTCATGCGAATAAACAGTTCATGCCTGACAATTATAGACAGTACTGAGTAAGGGATAGGTAACATTGTATCACCTGGAGCTGTACATTGAGCTGTGAGCTGCACATCTTGTGAGAGTTATTTTACCAGGACAGGTCATAAACAACAAAACTACTTTAGGACTTCAGCTGCATCAGTAGCATTAGTCCCATAATACCACCATAAAATGACACAATGCCTTACATGTGGTATGCAAAGAGCTCAGCTGAGAGGAATGAACTGGCTGTTAAAACAAATTTGTTGGCTTGGGATTTAGTAGCTTTCTGATAATTTACAGTTAGGAGACAATTTTAATCAACAAGGATGGAGTCAGCTGCCTAAACACAGACATCTTCTGCCATTTGAAATTCTGTATATGAGCTTGGGCTAGCAGATGCAGAGCAAGCCCCATGAGGGACACTTGCCCTTCCAGAGCAGCAGTTGACCCTCAGGAGAGCATGGATCTGCCAGTCTTGCTTGCCAGCCCTGTATGGATGTTAGAAGACGTTAGGATGTTTCAGATGGCATTGGCTCCTATCTTTATGCAAGTGAATCCCATCCATGCAGTCAAGTGCCACCATTTGGCATCGGAAAGGGTGATAGTGTCATGGCTTCTATTCAATTTATTGGCCACTAATCTCTCTTCTAGATCATTTGTATGCAGCATGCATCGATCCAGTACCACAACTGTTAGTTACAGACTGCATTAAAAAAGTTAGATTTGAACTAAAAGAAAATAAAATTGCCCCAATGCATATTTCAAGTGTAATTCCCCGCAAATGAGTAGGTTCATTCCATTTAGGATTTGACAAGCACTTTGCAGTTGTCATGACTTCTTATGACATCCCAACCCAAAAACCAGCCAATCAACATTGATACCATGTTTTAGATACAATGCAGGAGAAGGATTTCTTTTGTCTCAGCTGGAAATTGTTCTTGTGCATTTTATTGTGATCTTAAAATTTATTACCTAGTGTGGGAACATTTTCATTTTTCTATATGTGCTTTATCTTGTTTTGGGTGGAGGTGGAGAAGAATCAACAAATCAGCATATTTATCACTGTGACTGACACATTCACTTCTGATGGGTTTTATCTTGCACATGCTTATTATATTATTCACAACAGGATCCTTATTATGAAGTGGATGAATTGTACTGTTCATTCAAAGCAGATGCATATTAAGTGACAGTCACTGAGTCATTGCCTTTTATATGACAAGAAGATCAGTACAAAGTTGGCTTTTATTTGACACAGTTACATCAGGCAGTTTGCAATGGATAGCTATCCTTTTGTACCAACAATACCACCTTTATTTCTACAGTACAGCTTGCTGTTGCCATGATGTCCTACCTTGGTTTTGTTGCTGCTGGTGTTATTTTTACAAGAGCCACTAGATATCATGAAGCAAAACTCATTATCAGCTTTCTTAGCTGTATCTCTCGCTCTTTCCTTTTCTGATGAAGCATGAACAGACAGAAGGGTTCATCTTTTATAGAAATATGTAAAGTTCTGTTGCCACTAGTCTTCCAGTTTTGAGTTTCATTCTAATTGCCATGGGAAAGCAATTTGCAGATTTTAGCTTCTTTTTTCCCCTCTAGAGATGTGTATATTTTCAAATTCAATCATTATAATGATGAACATGTGTTGAAGAAACATACTGAAAGCAGCATATACCTTGTCAGGGAAATTTTTACTCAGTATATCTAAGTAAAATCTATCGTAATCACTGTATCCATTTTTCAAAGGCAACAGAACAACAAGACATTTCTAGAATTGCAGTTAATGATGACAGCTGAAAGATATAATAGTGTATGAAAAAGCCTATATGCAAAGTCACATTTTTCTGCTTATTGCTAGTGCAGTGTATCTTGCATATTCTCTTGATGAGCCTGTGTAGTCTTAGTTTCTGAAGAGGCTTGAGTGAAATTAAGGAGGCGCTGTTATGTTGTTATCAGCAAAAAGCTGAGATTTTTCTAGAAGAAAGTCAGCTCATGCCAACATATCAGCTTTTACAAAGCTCTGCTTTGCTGTCATGTACACAAGTGAAATTCAACTCTAGCAGCTCATAGAATTGACTTTGTTTTTTGCTTCTGTAGAAATAAAAAGATCAAATGCATGTACATGATCTAAAAGTAATCTGTCTATATTTCCTGCTGCCTGAATAAGTTGATTAATGATAACTGATGATTATCTGCTTGGAAAATAATGGGACAATTTCCCTTGCTATAACTTCACCGACTTCAGGCTGCACTGTGTTTTAATTATATCGTGTTCAGACCAGACTCAACAAAGAACTAGTAGATGTACTAAAGGGAGAAATCCTCCTTTGGTCAGGTGTCAGACTATTCCTATTTATTTAAGTGGTTTAATGTGACAGTCTTGACCTATTTGGTCTTTTCTTCTGCTAATGGAGGTGAAATTGAAACAATTCACTTGGCATTTTAGACTGTCATTAAAAAAAATGCCCAAGCATGCCAGAACGGAGACATTTCTTGCCCATTTATGTCACTGCAAGCTGCTTAAGAGTTGCTTTGCTGCACTGTTCACAATGAAGAGGACATAAAACCCTCTTGTGACAAATTATTGTACTCAGAGTGCAAATCCAAGGTAAATTCATTTCAGTCACTCCATGATTAGTTGGTTTTGAGGATATCAGACAAAATCTTTAACCTTAACATCAGTGAAAATTTCTTGTTCAGTGGGATTATACTTGAATTCATAGTGCCCCCATCACATTTCTTTATAAAGTCACGAATTGGCAGTTCCACAGTGAGAAACTCATCTGATGCAATATGAACATTGAATAGCACTGTGGTGTTTTGCCATTGTGAAAGTATGCTTGGGGAGCTGAACAGAGCAGTAGAGAAACGAGCTGCAAGTCCTAACTCTGACATGAGTTTAATTTGTGAGCCTCTCAAAGTAATTTCTTCTGCATCCTTTTTCTTTCTTTTCTCTCCCTCCCTTTTTTATTTTTAAGTAATTAATTTACACTTGTAAATTTTCTCTTTTCAATGCAAGTGATGCTATTTGTGGGCTTAATCAAGCATTTGTCAAGTGTTTTATTGATGAAAGACAATATAAATGCTCTCTGAAGCATGTGCACATTAACATTTAACAGGCAAACATTCTTTAAGGATAGTGCTATATGACAGGAAGAGGAGCATAGGTGCTGAAATCTGCTCTGCAGTGAAAAGAACCATTTCGGAGCAATCTGTACACAAAGAAAGTAAGGACAGACCCCTTATGTAGGTACTCCCAGTTTCCTCTTTGGTCTCAGCATCTTATCAGACTTCCCCACCTTCCTCCTACCCCTTCGCTCCTACTTCATCCTCCCTGTTAAGCAGGGTCTCATTTACCACTACAATTGTAGTCTTTCTCAGACTGCAGACTTGCAGCTGGCATTGGCTACTCCATAATTTCATACCTCTTTTTTCAGCCTGTTTGGAAAAACATTCTGAAAAAGATTTATGCATTTGCCAAAAGAACAGGAAGTACAGGGAGAGAGGTGCTATGCTACTGGAAAATGGACTAAGAGGCCCCTCCTCAGTGACAATCCTTCCTCTATTGTCCCTCTAGCAGTGGTAGTAACTTCCCTTTCCTCCATCTGGCCACAATTTCCAATTTCTTGCTCTCCAGCTCTCCAGCAGCCACATCACTTTCTGTTGCAGCCCATGGGTCTCTGGTCTACCAGATGGACTACAGGGGCTCACATCCTCATATATTCACACATCCAGATGGGTTGATGAACTTAGCACAAGGTGCAGAGGACCAAGCATTATTCCTTTTAACAACATGGAATAATTTTTCAGTTTATTCAAGCTGTCCTCTCTGCAAGTAAACTGAACAATTAAAGGGCATTCACTTATTTTTCATGCACTGAAAGTATGAATTTTTCATTACATTCCAATTCACATTTTTTCCCCAGCTTCATTAACTGTCTAGTGTGAACTTTACTGTCTACACATTCATATGCTTTAACTAGCTGGTGTGTTTGGGGGAATATATTTTGCAGATTCTTCCTCTGCACAAATCTTGTTATTCTCTGAAAGTGAAAAGAGAAAAAAAGAGAAGAATAAATAATGATCAAAAAGCATGTTCTTTTCAGGCATCGGCACTCAGCACTCTGTTGCAAACCATGCTGTGTAGGATCTTGTAAAGCTTGATTGGAAACATGTTATAATATTAAAAATGTGTATATATCTTCCATCCCCCACTCCTCTCTGCTCTTACAATTAAAACATGAGTTTTAAAGGGATTTTCCTCTGGCAAACAGCTGTGTTCTCTGTTAAGGTTGCTTTTCCTGTAGGGCCTCAAAGACGTGAGTTTTGAAGACCTTATCAAAGACAAAGTCAGAGCAAATAGACTGGCAGTGTTCTGGCCATTTCAGGTGAAAATGACAGGTCTTTTCAGAGACTCCTCTGGGGACATGTAATGAAAACTATTTGGGAGATATCCCCGTCGCGAATGCCCAGCTGCCTAACTCAGATCTATCGCAGCAGTTCAGGGATGAAATAGAGAGTGACCTGACCTGATTAAACCTTGACAGCGCCCCGCTACCAACAATACACGCGCCCTAAGTGCTGCCCCCATGCACAGGCATACGTGCACGCTCTTAATGTCGTGGGCTGTGTTTACAAAGTCATTGAAGTCAGCGTGATGTTGGACAGTGGCAGAAGCAGTCTATTCCAATCCAATGCACAAAAAGGCTGTCACACAGGAGGAGAAAGATTACATTCAGTTGCAGTGTAGCTGTGAAAGTGGGCTATTAACTTCTAATACAGCTCTTTTTTTTCCTTGGGAAAGCTACAGAGACATGACATTAAACCTGTGACTGTCAGAGAAAGCGAGAGCAAGCAGGGGCGGGTTGGTGAGGTCTCAGGTCAGAGTGTTGTGCTGTGAGTGCAGTCTTCCCTCTGGAGTTGGCAGCTGCTGCCATCCATCCTTCTTCACCTTTTAGTACTAATGCTGTAGGGGGTCCTCTCACTCAGATACGTACGGACCCTGTTGAAAGTCTGTTCCTGTGTGCTAGGAAGTGGGGAGAGAGATAAAAGGTTTCTGAAATAAATCCAGGTGACAGTGCTGAGATTTTGGCATGAAATGTTTTTCTTCTGGCTGTTTACAATAATGGCATCTGGCTACTTAGGAAGCATCAATATTACAAGGACTTGACCTGTATAGATCTATCATGCTCAGTGTGGGGCTGCTTGAATCTTGATCTGGGGCTGCTTGGTCTTCTAAAAAGTGTCTGCTAGTGACTGCATTTTAATATTTGTGGCTTTGTATTTTACTTGGGTAACAATTTCTGTACTTGGTCAAAAACCTGAAGAATTCATAGGATTTGTTCCTCAAATGGTTCCCTTATTTTCCATTTCTTAGATATTTTATTGTGCTGATTCAAGTTCTAATGTCTGCCAAGAGGGAGTTAGAGGGGGCATTTAATGACCAAAACAAAGCCATCCTAAAAACATCAGATTAATTTTGGACCACCTAATTCCAACAAGTGCTAACTTCATCAGACTTTCAGCACCTGTCTCTGGGGGCACTTCAGAATAAGAATTTTGAACAACATGCCAGACCCTGAGGTCAAGTCTGCTCACTTGGGACATGCATTTTGATACACAATATTTCCTAGCATCTAAAACATAATCTGAATAAAATTTTTCTGAATGCTGTCAAAAAGAGTAGAAAAGTTTGAAGAAAAAAATACTTGTGATTTGTTTTCCCATCATAGAAATGTTCTCATAGGTCTCTGAGCCAAGCCTTTCTCTTAATTTAAGGTCCTCCAAGTAAAAGATGGCAGAATGTGAGTCACATAGCAAAGTTCCTGGGTTTTCAGGTATTTCTACTGGAATTAATTTTCTTTCTTGCTTAAATATCACTTGCTGTTTTATATGAGGTCCCTGGAAATGAAAAGGACCTCTCATTTGCCAAGATTTAATCACATTTTCTGAGGAACATGTTTCAAATTTTATGTTTTGGAGTAGTTCAGTGGAGCTTTGGCGATAAGTCTATAACAAAGTATTGACTTGTTAACTTTAATATTTACATTACCTCCTAGAGACATCCACTGACTTGAGGATCTGCAGTGACAGCTCATCTACCTATCTATTGGAAGAGACAAGTTTAAAACATTAAAGTTTTTTGATGAAAATGAAGTATTATTGTTATAATTTCATAGCAAAATACTAAGCCCATGGAAGTTAGAAATAGGCACTGAATTCAGATCTTCAGAGTTGTGCTTTTCAGTTCAGTGCATTCCTGTTCAGATGTATTAAGTAGGCCCTCTACCCTCAAAGTGTAAATTCCCTGAGAACCTTAAAAAAGCTGATATTTCAAAGTCAGATTCCACATTTCAGCATGAGTGTGTGATAAAGGAGTGGGAAGAACAAGAAAAAAACATATTAACTGGAAGCATTTACCTTTGACATTTGTGGAACCTGTCTCTGACTCAAGTGCTGTAATAAATGACTGAATTAATATACATTTTAGGCAAATGTTGGGAAGCCTGTTTGTATCACTGTATATGGTGAAATGAGCAGTTTCCTATGCGTGCTCAGGATGCAGAAGAAGATGTTTGTGAGAGTTTCATTCCAGCCAGCACCAATCAGTCAAGGCCCCTGCCGACTGCAGGGCTAAACACTCACTGTCCCTTGGGATTTGCCTGTGCAACCATCACGACAATATTTTTTTTGTTTTACTTTTAGTTGGGTTACTCAGGTGTAGCTAAGAGTAAAAATTAGGCTGTGGTATTTTTATTACTGGAAATTATGCGTGGTGTGGAAAGAAGACAAGGGTTTTTCCCAGCTCAGGATGAATCTGCATACTAGCAGTTGGAAACCCCCCCATCTTTCTATGAGAAAAAAAAAAAATAGGGACTCTCCCTTGAGTGTTTCTGAGGAAAAATAAACATGTAGTTCCCTGAATCCTGAGATTGTTTTTAGTGTTAGAGTCACTTTTAGAGCAGAAACACATTTTAACCCCAAACTGGTATAAAACACTGTGCCAAATTGCATATACACTATCTGAATAATTACATATACATTATCTGAATAGGAAAGTTGTACTCTAATTGTTGAATATAAGCTTGACTGCCTTTGAATTAACAGTTAAAGCTGTATTCATTAATCTGAACAGGGAAGAGTGGGCAGACTGTCACAACATACCTCAGTTCAGTGGTCATGTAGAGCAGGTGAGAGAATGCTAACCACTTACATAGTGAAGCAGCTGATCTCCATCAGCCCCAATACTTAATGAAGAGAAAAAGACAACCAACTGCAATATTCAGAGAAAGACTTCTGAAATATCTGAAAGTCCAGAGTCCCAACAGGTAATATACAATCTACAATCACCTAGAATTATTTGTCTTAATGCTTTTAAATGCTTTACTAACTCAAGAACTAGTAAGGACAGAATTCATAAACATATTATGGTCCATTTGCTGTACACATAGCTTCTGGGGAAAAAAGAAATCCCTTTGGGAAATAAGCATGAAATGCTTCAAAATCATTTCGAAGGAAGCATTGGGAATGAGAATGCTAATTCAGAAAGAAAAGGACCTGACCCAAAACTAGGGATGAGGTCAGGTGAGACACAAATTTTCTTCAAAAGGAGCTGATTAAGGGAAGAACTTGGGTTCATAAAACTGGATCAAATCCAATTTTAGTGCCTACTGAAATTTTCAATTCTTGTCTTTTTTCCTTTAAGAGACAGGATAAGGATTAACAGATTCACCAGTGAGAATCTGAATATTTAACTTTTAAATTACATTGTTGTTGAAAGAAAACTGCTGTAATATATGAACTGTGACATAAAACTCTGGCTAGTCTTGCTGGGTTAACTAAAGATGTTACAGTCCTCAGCTGTCTTGTCCTACCTGTTGCCAAAGGATGCCACTACTTTCATGGGGGCTGGTATAAAGGAATTGCCAGCACTCCACCAGCTCTGCTTTACATTCTGGCACATTAGTTAAATCTACCTTCATCAGCAAAGAGAGCTAAAACCAGTCAGGGTAAGATACTCAAGCTGTGCCTTCTTTTTTTTTCAGGCAGTATTACTGAGGTGATATCTGCTAGCAGAGAGGTAGGTGTTGGAGTTATTTGAGTTAACAACATTTTAAACACAGCCAGATTTATAAGAGCCAGCACATAAACCCCCTGAATTCTTTTTGTTTGTTTGTTTGTTTTTGCCTTAGTCTTGCCTACTGACAATATTATGGAGTGGGATGCAGCAGAAGCAGCAGTTCCATAGATAATCATTGTGAGGAGAAGCATTCATCTGAAAGAAATTAAATTGTTTCTGCAAATATATCTCAACTGGAAGTGTAGTCACAATTTGAAACAGCTTGGAAATTGCTGATCATAACAGTCTTGTAAACAGTACTTCTGAGAGTTCTGTGCTGGTGTGAGTTGCTTGTCCAAATCACCTGGGACAGGTCTTCAAGTGACCACTCCTTTGAGCTGTCCACTCCATTTTGTGAGCTGAAGCAACACCTTTCAAGAGTGATACATACAATGAGCCCTATCAAAACACTTAATTGTTTTCAGGTTTCCTGCCTGGATGTTTCTAGTTACCTAATCAGTGACTCTGAGCACTACCAGCTGCACTATGCCTCTCATATTTTTGTGTGAGGCTTACCTGGGAAGAATCCAGAATATTGTGGGAAATTAGGTGTGCTAAAAGACAGCTCTTGGTAATGAGATGAGGAATGAGAGATCTCACACAGGGCAAAGTCATGGGATCAGCCATGTAGAATCATCTTCTATTCAGTACAAATTGAATATTTTCTGTCTTCATTTTCCTTTACAAGAGAGGCTTTGTAAAATTTGCTCCCACTGACAAACTTGGTTTATGGTTTCTCAGTAGCTGGATCTGGATAGCCTGGAGATAAACATTGTAAGAAAGAAAGAAGGTTTTCCAATCTATCTGAATAACACACCCTGGTGAAACTTTCATGAGAAAACCTATGCTCCTTTATAAGAAATTTGTATGTATCTCAGAATGACTGCTTGCTTCTGAATGTGGAAATGACACAAGTAATATATACTACGCCATTTGCTGGTTTGAGATTAATAGGCCATAGTCAACATGTAGTCTAGGATCTATTTTTGCACACAGAAAATCATGCCCCATTGCATGAGGCATGAATAATCTTGCTTCTTACTGAGTTTTTGTTTTGTTTTGTTTTTTTCCCCCGTGGCATAGAATTCCCTTCCCTAGCTGTAAAAAAAAAAAAAAAAAAAAATTGAGCTGTGAAGCAAATTTGTTGTTAATGTTGTGTCATAGTAAGTCTGGAATACCAAGACTCCAATATCAGATTTTGTAGACATTGAATCTATCTAATCAACCTAATCACAGATGTGTTGATATTTGCTCTATTATTTTCTGTAAATATCCTCTAAAACTAGACTTATCTGCACTTGTCATAGAACATGATTTTGTGTTTTTTGCAGAAGACTATGCTGCTTGACCTGCACTTCACTACAGCACCCTGGCTCCTTGTACACTGCTGCCAAAAATTACTGCTTATTCTGATAATCAGCCAATCTGAGTATTGTATACCTTGAGATGCCTGTAAGAAAGGTAAGTTCATCTTTTAAATATTTATTATGTAGTTCAGGATCTCAGTACTTAGATAGTGTGAATTCCTTGAATTGAAATGAGTAATTTAACTCATAAATCTTCATACAAAATAAAGTGAAGGGTGTTGTCTATTCGTTAAACTTGAATACAATGTTTATAATTTTTTGTACTTGTTTAAATTTCATATTTATTTCTTGTTCCAGAGCAAACCTGGGATTTATAAGTCCTTGTGCATTTTCTGTTTTTCTCTTGACCAGTGACAATCATTTTTACTTTAGGCCTATATGATGTCATTATGTCCAAAGTGTGCTGACTAAGCAATGCCCATACTATGAAAACAAGAATGGTGAGCATGTTAGTATTTAGATAAAAATAGACTGATGCATTTGATAGTCTTGTGAAATACACTTTTTTCCCTGTGGATATGTGCCTTGGCCTCCATTATGCTTCTGATGCCAAGGTTGTGGATTCAATCCCTGTATGGACCATTCACTGAAAGAGTTTGACTTAATAATCCTTGGGAGTCCTTTCCAACTTAGAATATTCCATGATTCTGTGATTCCTTTACAGGTACCTATACAGAGTCATGGAATGGTTTGGTTTGGAAGGGACCTTAAATACCAGCTCAACTGGTTGCAACACCTTCCACTAGAACAAGTTACTTGGAGCCCCATCAATAAATAGATAACCCCAATAGATATCTCACTATGAATATACAATATGCCACAAAAAAGAGAAAGCAGCACATGTGCTTATTAATTGTGAAAGTAAAAGGCATGACTTAATTTCTTAAGTCAAATCCTAGGTGCTCAGCTGTACATCATATATTATCTTCATTAATCTACAGTAACAGAAGAGGAGCAGAGTGATGAAGCATACTTATTCAAACCTCAGATACACTTCTTGAGCATAATGAGTAAACACAGCATTTTGTGCTCCCATTTGTATTCCTGCCTGCTAGCTGGAAAGTAGGAAGAAAGAATGGGGATGCTTACATGAAGACAGATGTGTAAGCATCTGTATTGGGCACTGAGTGATTTAGAAAAATGGCAAAATATTCCAGTGGTATTAGTCAAGTCTTTACATGTATACCCATGTAATTTTTACATACCTTAGGAGCAACATGTTGGTATAGATTTTGATTTGCAAACTGAATGGTGAGTGGATGATGGATTCCATGCTGTGCTTGGACACAGTTCTCAGCTGACTCCTACTCTGTGAGAAATGACTGCAATCATAAACCCATCATATAATGAAGACTTCAGTAGGAGCAGGAAACACTACCACACCAGGAATTTGCAGGACATCTGGTAAATCAACAACATTATCGCAAACATCATGGCCAACAGTCTGAGCTGTAGCAACAGTATATTCATTTTCCAAATGTTCCAACTGAGAAAGATACTCAAACCGTTCCCACTATACACCAGATGGTTGATTGGGAAGCCAATATTTTCTCTATACACAGAAGCTTACTCTTCCATCATTAGGAAACATTTTGCATAGGGACCAGATATTTTATTAGAGACAGGATTTTCTTTGGCCCATGTTCTGCTGAAGAAATATATATACTGTTCAATATGTACACCACAATATGGGCAACTGCAAGATATTGAAAGAGTCATCCCAGCAGGCCACAGACATATGAGAAACCTCTGTGGCAAACTGCACCCCCCCACCTCGCTTTCATTTTTAATGATGGTAAACATTTTAAGTGAACTACGATGCACTAAATTGTATTAAATATGACACAATATCAAATCCATATGAAAATAAATTAGTCTGTAATACAGCAATACCAGAGAGCCACAAAACTAATCTAGTGATCTAGTAACTTGGTCTAGTGCATAGTGGTAGGATAATTTAGGCTTTGAGTAATTAGCATAGCACAATTTCTAGTGCCCTAGTCAAGAAAAACTGTCTGCAAAAAATCAGTGGAAATTCTGCCTTATTGAATATGTACTTGGGAATAGAAAACTGAATTGACTTCTTGTGTTGACTTTGCCAAGTGCTCTCCAAATTGTAATAGTGAATTTGCCTACGAGAGAGAGAGAGAGAGAAATCCTTGCATTACTAAGACTTCCTGTCTTGCTTTCAGTCAGATAACAAAGGTTTTGATGTAAACCTTTTGTCTTCTATTTGTTTGTGTTTTAGCTGTAGTTGTAAATCACTGGATGGGCTCCTAGCTCCATTAATCCAAGCTTTGTCAAATGTCCTTTAAAAGAGAGGAATTTCCTTAAAGCTGTTCCAGAACATATTTGAATCTTCTATGAAGCCAAAGTGTAATATTTTTATATGAAGGTTGTATGGCTTATACTTTTTAAAATACTACGTTATTTTTTCCTTTCCACCTCAGCAAACCCTTACTTCTTGAACCCGATATTTCCATTACTAATGTGTATGTAAACTCCTGTTTTTGAGGAATCATCAGCAGCAACAGTAAAACTTCTGCAAAGGGCTAGGAAAATATGTTGTCCTATTATTTTTAAAATCTCCTAGAGTTTATATGGGGAATTTTGGTGCTATATTTGAGCAAATACTTGAAATTAAGCAGTGGGATTAGTCTAGGAGTTGGGAACACACTTGGCGAGCATTGTTGATCAAGATATAGAGAGGATGAGTTGATTTTTTCCTGAAACTGCCCTTCCTACTAGTTAGAAGAGGCAGGCTGGCTATTGGGGCTGGATAATGTGATGACACTCACACACTTGGCACATGCTCACTCAAAAGATATCCAAATGGACATCTATGTACTTACACATTTTACTCAGAACCTATGCTTCCTTTCATCTTCCCAAATTTTTCAATTTCACTTCATCTCTTAAAACCCTGATTGCTCAAAGCCATATTCATATGCTTGACTTCAGGACAGTAAAACCACTGAAGCCAACAGAACTGATATATGTAAAATTCTAAGTATGTTTGCAGGATTTAGCATTAAACTTTAAGTCTGAGATCTCTGAATTTGGAAGTCTAAGAGCTCTATGACTTCTCATGCTTGGATTATCCTTATTTTCTACAGAAATGGTGCTAAACATACTGCTTGTGCTTAGGAATAACAGAAGCTTTCTAGGAGTGTGCTGGCCTCCTTTGGATAGAATTCTGTTATTACTTTGGTTGTGAAAGGTGAATAACAGAGACAACACAGAAGACTCCAGGCTGCATCAGTCCAGACAAAGTAGTTCAAATCCTGGTCTCAATAAAGTAAATGGCAGCTATGCCCTGTGACTTTAACTGTCTGTGAAGAGAAATAACTGTGTAACTGCTAAAATCTGATACTAAGCTGGTAGCAAAGAGACCACATTTCATGGGTACAGATATGGCTGGGTTTTTTTTCTTTTTAAAAACTCAACAAGAGAAAAAGGTAAGCTAATGCATTAAAGTAGGACTTAGCAGAAAGAGTTAATTCCAGTCATACTTTGTTTTAAAAAAAGAATTTAAAAAAAAAGAGAGAGATTTAATACACTTTTCAATCATGTCAACTGAAATGCAACTTTCTACAATGCTAGACTTGCCTACATCTATCACAAGGTAAACAATCTGTGCTAAAAGCATAAAGACTTATTTTTCCTTTATTCTTATCTCAGTGAAACAGTCCACGGACAGAAGCGCCTTTTGTTTGGAAGAGATTGGTCATGTTTCACCCTAAACTAATGCAGAAATACAGGTGTATTAGAGAAGTTTTGACTGCCGTTGGCAGTGGAATTCATTGCAGTGGAATTATTTTACTCTGTAACAAATAAACACACCTTACTGTTGCCAAATAACTACATGCAGATTTGCAGTTCCTTAAAAGTAACTTACTTATCAGCTTTGTCAAGAGTTCAAAAGTCGCAAATGACAGATGCTTGCAGAAACAAAAGGAAAAGGGATAAAAAGGCATTAACCTGTGAGACTTCATTTGACAAAACTGAGTGATAGGAAGCAGTATACCTGGAGGGAGAATCATAGAGCTATTGAAACTCTAAGACAAGAAGTATGTGGAATTTTGAAGATGTAACACTGGTTTGAAATTAGCAGGGTATTTTTTAAGTTGGAGAGCAAGGTGGTTTTGTTTTGCTGTAGTGTCTTGCAGAATTTGGCCTCTTCCTACCAGATTTCCAAGATTTCAGGCAGGTAATATGTGAAGAATATCCAAGGCCAAGATGTTACATCTTGATGCTGGTCAATTGAAATCTGTTTCCATTGCCTGAAGTCTGTATGAACCAGGATGGAGCTGTACAACTGAGATCCCCTTGCAACCCCTTGCATAAGTATGATTTGATCATAATAGTGCATCTAGGAGCATCCTTAACTTATAGGACACATTTTTTTGGCTTATGTCAGTCATCTGCAAAATGAAAATACATTTTCAGTATTCTTCAGGCTTTTTCCATCCTCCAAAAAACATAGCTCATCTGTCTTTTGAAATCTCATTTTGGTACCAGTGGCATGAATGCCTTCTGTCTCTCATATTGTACAGTAACTTTCAATCATGCATGGTCACTTAATGAAGTAAAAAAGAGTAAAAATTCCAATTTGGTAGTTCTTATACTCCATATTATCTGTATTAAATGATTAATCAACTCTAGGCATGTAAGTTATAGCATCACAATTATACAGGTTTTAAAAGACTGAAGTATTAGCATATCATCTACATGACAGATTTGGCTAAATCATCTGAATATATTTATGTAAATACAGTGTGCACTGCACTGGAAAGAGCAGAATAAATTTACTGCTGTTCCTACTATTTCTTAAATTTAAAAAGTAAATCTGTGTCTGTAGTATAGTACTAAAAAAAAAATTCAATTGCCTTGCCAGTCCCTGTATCCAGAATATCATAAAATCAAGTTATATGCCTACCTTTGTCCTTGCCTTAATTACACCTTCTTAAAACATTCCTGTTTTCTACCCTTTCACCTTCCCCATGCAATATCTTAATTACTCTTTCGAAAATGAAGATTAAATATGACTGCCTTGACCTCCCTTTTTTCTCCCTATTCTTCACATTCTCCTAAGCTTCATTACATTTCAGATCACATTTTCCTTTGTGGTATTCTATCCTTTTGTAGGTTATTTTGATATTCACTGTTGGTTTCCCAGTTACTTTGTCTTGCTGCTTTTCCACTGCCTCAGTGAGAAAACCCACCCTTTTTTCCTTTGTTAAATGCAGATTTTGTTAGGTATTAATGCCTCTTTAGGAGACCAAGTGAAGACAAAATTTCATTTACTATTTTTACATCAGTCACTCTCATATCAACATCTTCATTGTCATTTCTCCCTTCATCAAACTTGCCTGCATTGTCTCCCTTAAGATTTTCTAAATGTTCCACCTCCCTTGAAGTGTAGTAGAAATAAAGCAAATTCCTTACCCTTTTTCTGAAACCCTGTCAGCTGCTAATTCCCTGCTAGTGCTATTAACAAAACTCATTGACAGATTCTGTAACTGTGGAGGTCATTTTAGATCCTCCTTTTCTCTTTGCATATGAGAAAGCATCTCTCTCTCTGTATCAATACCACTGTTTTGCTGCTTCTACAAAATGTCTAAGAACATTCTCTTTCCAAACAGACATTGAAAACCCTCTTATATTCACACAATTTAAACAGTTTGGGCTCTTGTTATATCTACCTTGCTATATTTCTTAGGAAGCATATAATTTCTTTTTTCTGCAAAAGTGGCAATCACATTTTCCTTGACAATTTTTTTGTTTGGGTCCTATTGTCTTGTATCATTGGTT
Source organism: Sakesphorus luctuosus (assembly GCA_013396695.1). Classification (NCBI taxonomy): domain Eukaryota; kingdom Metazoa; phylum Chordata; class Aves; order Passeriformes; family Thamnophilidae; genus Sakesphorus; species Sakesphorus luctuosus. The sequence goes on along the minus strand of VWZD01007927.1, from coordinate 480,073 downwards.
CTCTGCTTCCTTGTATGCTTCAGACATTTGTTCTCCTAATCCTTCCTGAGTATAATCTCATGCCAAATTTCAGATGAATGGTGGAGGATGAGTAAACTCATTGTTTGTCTACAGGAGTATTAGATTTGCATGTGTAGCTGAGATCCTAGCACCCAGGTCTCACAGCTTAAGGGTGAGTGGTATCATCATCATGGCTAGGCTTCGTGAATAAAGATTTGGGAAGGGCCCTCCCCACGTGGGTGTGTCCTTCACCCTGGGGCAGTGGATTTTTTAGGCGAGGCACAGCATGCACGGAACTGGCCCCACCCTTTACTCCTCAGGTTCATTTGCCATGGCCGAGGAAGCTTGGACGATGACAGTGAAGTCCTCCGGACTAGAACCTACAGCCTCCGGTATTCCCAGGAGGTTTCCTATCCAAGAACTAACTGGGGCCTAACCCCGCTTAGCTTCCAAGATCTGATGGGATCAGGCATCAGGGTGGCATTTAACTGCCTTCCATCTGCATTAAAGCATTAAAAAAACACCCCAGTTACTACAAATGTATTTTCTCATGTAGACAGTCCCGAGGACTTCACTGTCACTGTTCAAGCTTGCTTGGCCGTGGCAAATGGACTTAAATGGTGGGGCCAGTTCACACCCTTAGTAAACTTGTAAAATTTCATCACTGGACACTCCTGAACACATTACTGACTTTGACAATAAATAGATCTTTTTACCATTCAGATTCACAGGCAAAATGATATCATGGTATTCCTGTATGGGACTCCAAAGTTATATACTATAATAGCAGATAGGATCATGGAATCACAGAATTGTTTGGGTTGCAAAAGACTAAGAATATTCAGTCCAATACAGCAACTCCCAAATCTACCACTAAACCATGTCCCTAAATGCCACATTAACATATCTTTTAAATACCTCCAGGGTTGGTGACTCAGCCACTTCCCTGGGCAACCAGAGTTTGACAACCCTTTCAGTGATGAAGTGTTTCCTAAAATGGTAATGAAATATCAACTGTTTAACAGCTGCAGCCACACTATTGGCTCATAGGTTTAAGATGGAAATCGTGGGAATGGGGTAAGCCATTTCCGAGACTCTGAGGTTCCCATTGAATACATCTATGGCAACAGCATCTGATAATTTTCACAGGCCAAGATATAAATCCTGTGATGGCTCACTAGCAAAATACATGCAGAACTTTGACCAAATCATCATTATGTGATATTACATCTTGGCTCTTGCTGTCATTACAAGATAAGGAATTTTGTATCTAATTGTCACTTTTTTTGTTGTGAGGGAATATGTTTTGGGAGGATGATTTTGTTATGAGACTGCATATCAGAGAAGGCAGTAGTGATAAAAAAATACCATATTCCTTGGAAACCAAGGGAGAACTACAAGTTTCTCTTGCTTAAGACTGAGGGAAAAAGGCAATTTGATCCCCAGTCTCTCTCTAAGTGACACAGTCTAACCCAATATGGAGTTTTAGGAAGTCTCATTAACTCAGTGTTCCTGCAACTAATAAATTTTCTTGCAACTATCTTAGCTTGTTTTGCTAAACTAAACATGAATAACCTCCAATTGAGCCATTTGGAAGGTAATTCTAACTGTCTTTATTTGTATTTGTGTAGATTGGCTGCATGGTAGGATCTCTTACAATAAAATGCAGCATAATAACTATCTACTAATGATATTTTGACTTGAAACATCGCCAGGAAGTTTAAATTGGTATCCGCCTATTTTTAGCAGAAATAGCTGCAAACAGTTCACAAAATAAGCCCCAGCTGTAATAATAGGAAAAAAAAATTGACATAAACCAAATGCTCACCATGGGTGAATTTCCACCTACGTTTCACAAATAGAATGAGATCATAAACAGTGGGAGGCTGTCTTGTCTCTAATTTTAATTGTTTTATTTTTCAGTTCACAGCCTGATTAGATTGAGAATGGTAGGCAGGTATAATTTAATTTTAGCACTGACCCCCTACAGGATGTATTACAAAAGTGATGAGCCCTAGTATGAATAGACTGTTTACTGGTTCATGTGCATGCAAAGATCTTGTTATACAATTTATCTTCTGCAACTTCATTTTGCAGTTTAAAGTGAGGTTCACTATGTACCCTAACATAAACCAACCACTATTATGAGCATACACATATTCTTCATGGATTCAACAAAGTGATCCAATGAATTTTTGCCTTACTTACTCTGTTATATATTTATATAATTGGCACCACCTTATGAGACAATTGTTGACATATTTTATGAATTGGTAGAGAAAGAAAGCATAGAGAACCATGATAATTCCTTAGTTGAAATTGAAATGTGACTTCCATTGTAAATTGAGTACAGAAATTCCATTCAATTTTGTAATCAAAGGCCTACCTCTCTGAAAATGAAGATCACTGGGGATTTTTTCTACTAAAATTCAAAATTATTTACTTAAGTGTTCCTAAAACTGATATAATAAAACCAGTTGCTTGTTTTAACCTAAAAGTAGGAAGGAAAACAAGGTGCTTCTGTTTTAAATGCAGTGTTTACCACAGTTTCAACCCTTTGGATAGTTTTTTCTGTGACAGTTCAACAGTGACATGTTAATGCTTTTACTGGATTCTCATCAACCATGATACAATATTAGCTGTTCTGTTCCACTCAATACCATCGTCATCTGGTACCCTCCAAGGGACACTTCTGAAACAGGAAATCTATTGATAGGCAAGGAACCAGTGAAGAACATGAACTCTGCAGAGGTAATAAAAAAGGAAATTTTAGAACATCATTAGACTAACACCAGCATTTTGCAGGTCCTTAACAGTTTAAGCTCCTGCTATATGTGTAAATGATTTTCATGTGTAAAAACAGGATAAAACTGTACTGAGCATAATAACTAATGTGACATCTTTTGATTTTCCTCCACTTTTGACCTGCTGGGATGCGGACTGGAGCACATGAATGATTTCACATCTGCCATCCACACAGAATCTGTCTGTAGAGAATGACTGAAATATTGCTCAGAATTGCTTTAGAATTAGAATTATTTGAATTAGAATTAATTACAAATCCCCAAGACACTTTAGTAAAATTCAAATAAGTAACTAAATATGTAATATTTTTATGACAGAACAACTTATCTGGGTGTGCTCAAAAGTGAAGATTTAGGGAAGTGAAGACCCCAACGTATGCCCAATACTCTCTGTGTGCATGCAGCACAGCATGACATACTGTGCATATGAACTGGAAATAATTTTAGATGGTGCCAGGGATCTGCAATGCTAACACACACTACAGTTTTACTAATCTGCCAATGTCTCAAAGCTTTGGCAGAGCTGTTGCACAGTGCACAGATACACAGAAAAAGTGTTCTGGAATAAGCATTGGCTGTTTTATTTTCTACATTTACAAGTCACTAAAAAGACTTTCCTTTACACCACAGATTTTATTAGCTTGCTTACATACTGCTGTGTGACTTCGAGCAGTGCTCAGGTCTGAATTTTCTTCCACTGTTGTTTCTCTCGTTTGCCTTGTTTTTGCATTTGTACAATAAACAATCCCCTTCTCACCTCACATATTATTTGGCAGAGAGAAATGAGAGCGATTTTATGCAATAGCAAAGTGAACTTCTGTAAACAGTTGGTTTCCTCTGAGATATTTCCATATCCCAAATACACAGCTATCAGAGCTATGTTAAAGATGGAATGCATGGCGTAAGAGGTGAAATGTAAAGATGAAGTTGACAGTATGTTTGAACTAGTACCTTTGGGGAAATAAGGTCTAACACCATAAATTAAAGATAGATTCAGGCTACATTTTGAATCTCCTTGGAGACATGCCTTCAACAAAAAATTGGAGGAAGGGCTGCATAAAAGCTTTGGAGAGAACAAGGCTGTGAAAAACTGAAAGTTATTAAAAAAAAAAAAAGAAGTGAGGACTGAAATATGGTTAAGGTAAAACAGTACAGATTCCTTTACATCCAATTCCTTACAATTTCTCACCTGTTAGGTAGATGTGTCCCTAAGGCCTTTCCTCAGATGCTGAAGAGCTGGTGGCTGCATCAGGTTTGTAACTTGTGGTTAGATATCACTTTGGATTTGGTTTACATTCTTAGTGGTTTCAACTCAACCTTCTTCTCACTGTGTATTTTGTTTGCACTAAGGTCTTGGTCATTTAGAAAGCCTTTGAAGAACAAGAGCATCCCCATCCAGGATGCATGACTGGGTGATGAGAGGAAGGATGGACACAGTAATATTGTGACTGTCATGAGACTCTTCATTGCAGCCCACACTCAGCTGCTGCCCAGTCCTGGCTGCTCAGATGTGCTCAGACAGTGCAGACACAGTCTGTAAGAGGAGAGCAGCAGCAGACAGATGGAGAATTTTAGCAGAGCAGAAAGGAACTTAACAGAGAATCTCAGAAGCTGTGATAGATCTGGAGGAGACTGAGCCTTGCCTCAGTCAGGAGACTGAGTGCTGCTAGATGATGGTTATGCTCACATATGGCATTAAGCATGCACAGCCCTACTGAGGTAATACCACGCTACGGTCTTCGGGGGTGAGTCTTACACACATGTTAAGCCTGGACGAGTTCTGGCATTCAAGGAGGAGGCAATGAGCAACCAAGCCAGGCAGCAGGCTTTCTGGAGCTCAGATGATCTATGAAAGGAACTGACAGCATTGTTAGTAGTACTAATGTTCAAAGTGACTTACATCTTGGTGCAAAAAATGTTCCTTCCACTCTAGGAAAAATGGGAAACTACCACAGAGGGGAAAACTTCTACAACAGGACACTGTAGCAGCCTCTGCTCCAGTCATCATCCTTTATACAGCTTTTGTTTCTGAGACTGCTATAAACATGTGAAAAATAGCCTTTAGACCTGAGGAAACAAGGTGGTAGCATCCTGCCTGTTTTGTGGGGCCAAATTTTAATCAAAATGATTAAGTATCTCAGATAGTGAAGAATGCTTTGTGGCCTTGTTGCCTGAGTGCAAAATCTTAACTCCTTGTCTGCCCTGGTATTGCTAAAGGATAGCTCCTTCAGGATTTTATTTATCCTGTACATCAGGGACTATTTTTCTAATGAGTTTTACAAAACTATTAGAAAACACAAATTTCCTCTTATTTATGCACTGCTACTAGAGATTTTCTTTCCCAGCCATAACAAAGCTGCCAGTGAATCTGCTAGATCATGCTCTGGCTTTTCGTTTTAAAGACTTGCTTTCTTCAAACTGAATTGCATGACTGACAATCTCGGCACAACTGTGCTCTTTTAAATGCCGCAATATGCTGTTAAAGAGATATATATTCCTTCTGCTGCCACAGCCACATTTAATAAGGCCATGGGAGACATTTCGAAATAGGCAGTAATGTTTATTCCTTGAGTTTTTTGAGGAGGAAGCAAAGTGCACCTAAAGTATTGCTGATTAATTCCAATAGATACCATTTTCCATGGAGGTACCCTGCACCCAGCGGGCATCCTAATAATAGCAGCAAGAGATTCAGCCAAAGGGAAAGGGAGACAGTCAATCCACATAGCAGTTGAACAGGTTTCCACATTTGATTTTACATGTCTTTTTTGTAATTGTTCAGAAATAAAATTGTAATTTACAGAGTATGGCAGCGCATACTCTATGTGTTGCATTATATCAGGTTTTTGACTGTAGCCTACACTTGTTTCATCCCAGATGCAAAGCATTAGATTTTCAAAAGGAGGTGATTTTAAGTGTGTTCATTCTGCTGGGGAAGTTTTTATAAAGTCCCACTGAACAACTTGCAAATGCGAACTAAGTTTCCTGTCTTTGGAATACAGCAGGTTAAATCTGAAACATATTTTTTTATGAGTGGTATCTTTGAAAGAAAAGTATATGGGCTTCCTGTTTGGCTGTCCCTTTGTCCCACTGCTAAAGAGATCTTCAACCTCTGCAACGCAGCAGTAAGAGGGAAGTGAAGTACAATGGTGTCAGCTTGAGGCAGGGGGCTTTGAACTCCAGCTTTCTAATCCCATCTATGAGAGAAATCAAACAAAATTAAAAACATCTCTGGGCTAGATAGTGCATAACGCCTCTGCTTTGGCTCAGAAGTAGTGCTGAGGTGTGCAGCCCAGCAGGAGCTCCTGGAGGCAGTCTGCTGTCATTCAAACCAGCACTGATGCTCTTTAACTCTGTCGAGCAGCCTGACAATCGGGCTCTGAGGACAGTGTGTGTCCCTCTGTCTCCAGCAGCAATACTGCAGCTTTGTAGAAGGAGCAGCATGTGTTTGTCCCAGAACATTGCATTATGCACAGTCTTTTCAGTACTTTTTCTGTTCCCTTTTCCTTTTCTCATCCCTTGCCTTTGTTTCCCACTGACCCATAATCGCCTACACCCACGCACAGGCTTACAGCAGTGCTTACATTGCCCTGGAGTTTCAGCTTCTGGCTCAGAGCTTCTGCAATTGTTGAGAAACAAAGTTCATCTGAGGATTTGGACTGAAAAGGACAAATGAAGCTAGTCTTTCCCTCGATCTGTAGTTGGTTGAGTGCCTGACTGGTACTCTTGGGTATATGAGAGTGGTCTGCAGGCAAACAACCTTAACTAACTTGCAGTGGATGCCAATGACAGCAAGGGCAGCTGGATATTGCCAGTGCATGAGAAGACCTTGGATGCCACTCAGCAAGAACTTAACTCCCAATTGTATGCCAGTGGAGGAGCCCTATCAGCTTGGGTTATTCTTTTGCATGAGTGCTGCAGTACTGATAGGTTCTGAAACAATGTGTTCACTGTCCTTTTCATTATTATAATGCATTAGACTGAGCAGATCTAGGACCCAATTCTAAGATGCAATGCTTAGATGATATGTTTAATTCATGTGTCTGCTTGGAAATGTGACAGGCAGGTTTCACTGTCAAAAGGACAATGGCATTGTGCTCTGGGTTCTAATTGGAAAGCAATAACCTGAAATGCTCATATATGTTGCATATTTATCTTCAAATTTCAAAGGCTATAGGTGCTTCCTTCTATTTACAAAGGTTTAATCGGCCACTACTTAAATAGAAATCAGTGTATGTAAACAGATATTTGCAAGAATAGTTTGGCTCTGTACTCATTTGAGTTGAGTTGCTATGCAAAGTAAATAAATCTAATCACCTCTAAATATAGAAAGGGTGATGTGGTAGAGTGCTGGAGGGAATAAAAAATATTTAGGAATATATTTCCTTTATCAGCTTAGAGAGTAGTGAGCACAACTCCAACCTGAGACTCAGCTCCAAACAAAATAACCCCAAACTAAAACAAAACAAAACAAAACAACAAAAATACCCCAACAACAAAAAACCAGCTTTCATGGATTAAAACCATTCTATTTGGGATAAAACTTCAATATCTGAATTTTCATATTTCTAATGCTAACTGTAATAACACAGGCTGCATTTTTCTACCTTTATTTTCCTTGTATCTGAATGGAAGATTTGACAGGATTTATTGCTAAGCATTTCTATTAGTGAGCAAAATTATCAGAATCTGACCTACTGAAACTACTAATCTAAGCAGAGTCAGAAGGTCTTCATGACATTTCTAAAACAAATTTACAAAACTTAAGAGCTGATTTGTTCACAAGATAGAGATGGGAATCTAGCACTGAGTGATTGAAACACTGGAAATTTCCTGTTAATCACTAATGTTGATATAGAATCAATGGCCAGGAAAGTTCATGCTCTTTTTTCTTTACTTCTATGTTTTCCACATACAGTTATTTAGATGAATCTGTCCTAGAAAGCTGATGCATTTCCTTGGCTCCTACTTTCCTTGAAAGCTTACACTGGCCTGGTATATGTATTCTTTACATTTAGAGCCTGACACGTACATGGAGATTGAATTAAAAACAACATGACAGAATGAAGTTAACCAAAGTGATTTGAAAAATAAGTGGATACAACTTCAAAGTCTACAGTCCTGGGTCATTTTTTCTCAGCAGCATTTTCATTGTTGCAAGACTTGTCCTCAGAGGCTGTCCCTATCAGCTGCTGTGACTGAAGCTGGATGCTGAACAGTGACAACTCTCTGAGAATTTTCTGGTGAAGGCAAGTGTACATCATCTTCCCTTTCACCTTCTGGACATAGTGGCAACCCTGAGTGAAAAGAAATTAGGAACTTGCTTTCTGCTGTTATATCTAGAGATAGAGATTTTCCACATTTTTTGGTGTTTGGGGAATTCTGTTTAAAACTCAATGTTTCTAAGGAATCAGTCTGACGTGTCTAAGGTCAGAACTAATTTGGCACCAGTTATTTCTGCTGGGGGAGAAATTTGTACTTGAATCAAGGGGGCATAAGGCACTGCTTCTGTGCTCACTGAAGTGATTCCCATTATATGAAGGGAATCTTTATCTCTTTCCTCTGCTTAATTTTCATAAAGATTTTATATTATTCACTGATGGACTCAAGTTAGTTCCATTCCCACCACAGATCTAAGAAACAATATTTTCCCAAGCAGGCTCTGTGAAAAGAAACATACATTTCATCATGCATCTCTGACTATTTTCAAAGCAGACTTTCAGGGAGAAGTTGGTATTTCAAAACCTGCTTTGTTAAAAAGACTTGCTAATAAGGCAAGGGTATGTTCTGCCTGACTAGAAAGCAAAGCTCTTCATTTTTAATAATGGACAAACTGCAATGTAAGTCCATAAAGATAGATTTAACCATTAGAAGAACAATATGGAGGTTTTAGAAGCAAATAGCTTTTTAAAAATTCAAACTTAGTCAAATTTGTTTGGCTATTCTATATACAAATGAAGGCTTCTGCTTTAGAAAGATAATTTAATGTCTTCTGTGGCACTACCCAGACATTTAGAATGAGGCCAGTACTTGAAGAGCCTGCTGAATCACAGCAAGAAATAGAAAGTGGGTTGCCATGTCTCGCATTAAGTATCTTTAGAGTCTGTAGCACAACTGAGAATGTTTTCTAATAAGATTGAACCCCCTTCTCCTCCTCATTTGCCCATTAAAGACTGAGGAAATGTTAACATCCTAGAGTCTAATTTTCCAATACCCTTCACAAAGCACTTATGTGATGTGTTTTTTACCATTTTAACCTCTCTGAGCGCAGTGGGTACCACCATTGCTCTCCTTCAGGCAAAGTTTTGCTAGCATTAAACACACAAAATAAGACAAATTTATGTCACTTCTCAAGAAACAAACATGGAAACCTACTGAAATACATTTATACGCTCTCAATTATCACACTTAAGAAGTATTTTGAGCAAACTAAGGAACTTTTTGCTTCTTGCACAAGATAAAATTTACAACGGAAAATGACTAAGTAGAGATGGTGTATGTCACTGAATTATAGAGCTGTGTGAATGGCTCTAATAAAAATACTTTCCCCCCTGCTCAGAAATGATGAATTTTATTCTGCTGAACTTGGATGATAGTGTTCGTTGTAATGCACTCCTTAGATCCCTAAGTGGCTAGTAAAAATTAATCTTCAACAGCAAAGAGCAGTACTGGGGTGATTCTTCTGCTCTGAGATTAAATTAGTCAGACTTTAAGTCCTTATAGAAGAAAATGGAATATACTACATCCTGTTTACCAGGTGTTTTAAGAGCAACCAGCATGAAGGCATGGAATTTAGTCATCAAAAAATATGAATGCATGCTGTGAAAAAACAGGGGGACTTTTAATTCATAGCATTAATTTACAAAGGTTTGGTGTTTGCTTTTTAGTTTTGTGGAATTTTTTTTTTAATTATTGTTATCCTTTTTTTTTTTCCAGTAATAGAGTAAAACCGAAAATGAAATAATTACTCTCAGGCATTTCCCTACTGCATTTTCTAATGTAGTTTAATATTTGGGGGGCTTTCACATCTTCTCTTAAAGAAGTTGAATGTTACCTTAATCTTTATGACGTATAGTGTAATGCTAGTCCAGAATTGCTTATGTCTTCTTAGAGAAAGGAATGTAGGAGAATTCTGCTCCTATTGTAGGCACTTCTGTTTAGTTTAGATGAGGTAAATCTGTCTTCATATACAGAGGATAGGACTGTAAGAGTAGACACCTGCCAGAAGATTTGTAATAAGGAATTTATGACTTGTTTTCCTTAGGAAGTCTTCTCTGCCTAAGAAATACCTTTCACAAAGGTAGCTAGATAGATTTTTTCTTTTTCCTTCTGCATTCCAGAGAAAGTTGCAGTCTTCCTCTCTGGTATGAAGAGAAATCAACAGGTGTTAGAGGCTGGCAAAGTGGAGAGGGCCTCTGTCCTGGGAGGACAGAGAAGATAATAGACTTTGATAGAACAAGAGATATCTTTCTCAGGCCCAGTACTTTGCAGCACTGCTAGAAGGTTTCCATTCTAAGTTTTAGGGTTCTGAACTTTTTGTAATAAATTTTTCTGAACTCCTTCACTGCCTGGCATTTTGGAGGTAGCTGTGTATTATCTCACTACACAAGGACAAACCTTTGTTTTGGGTTACATCCTGCCATGACACACCAAAATAATGGTGACTAGACAGTATTTGGTGAATATAGTGAAATCTCAGGAAAAACAGACCAATTCATCCTGGAGTTAATGGGATAATGAAATTTGCATGGGGTTTTTACTGTTAATATCAGGGCTGTCTTACATAGTACTCACATGTCAGCTAATTTAATTCAAAACACTAACTTCAGAGCTGGATGTGCAGGTTCATAACCTGGTTGCACTGTGGTCAGTTGTGCAGAGATTTCCTGGCTCACGCCATGCCACTGAATCTGAATGAGCAAACCTTAGCTGATCAGTAGGGGAAGGCAGAAAGGAAGTAAGTAACAGAAAGGAGGAAAAAAGCTGCAATGGAGCCATGTAACTGTTAACATGTTTTTTTAACAGCTGCCTGTTTGGGAGGACACAGGGCATAGGGAGCCATTAGCCATCATCTAGAAATTATCATTACTGTTTTCAGCTGATCTTTTTAGAGCCATTCTACTTAAATAGCAATACTCTTTGCAATGTCAGCCTTGAAGAAAGAGGATACATGTGTTTCTTATTGATAGAATGGTTTTTAAGAATGAAGAAAATAAACCAGATTTAGACATACATAGAATGACATGCATGCTGGGAAAATATCCCACCCTGCTTGCTCTATTATGACCACTGGGTTGTTAGCTGTGCTCTATCATATGTACAAATACCAATCCACCAATCTGATGTCTCATTAGTAGCATATGACTAAGAATTTCCAGTTATTCTAGTTTCAACAATCATTTTTTCAGTTCTATAAAACCTTTCTCCTTCTCATTTCTTTTGGAAAAATAAGGGGAGAAAGTCTGTTAGTATGATTTTTCTCAATTTTGCAAAAAACCTCTGTCTTTTCTGTGATCACTGATACAGTTATTGTGAAATGTTTTATAGTTATAATGGACTTGTTCCAGAAGTCTTGCCAAGGTGGTCCAATCCCTAATCCCTGCTCTAAATTGTTTCTTTTGCTGCCACATCACAAAATTAATCTTTCCATTAGCTTTGCACTGAACCATTTAACAGTATGTGAATCCATATAAAGAGCCATGAGGCAAAGTTTTTGATAAAAGTTAGCTGCAACTAAACAAGCCTTCATACCTTATTAAGATTAAGAAAATAGATTTTTCAGGAATGACAGATTTGACTGAAATTTTAGTTTTTCTTCTGCCTTTCTGCTAGAATACACAGTCCATTTAATAGTTTCCTTTTATTTTGAATATATTTTGCTGTGTAAACAGGTAGCTATGAAATATGAGCTGAACACTGGTCATTCTGGTCACTTGTTTATTCCAATGATTTGAAATAACATTAAGGCAGCAATACCACACATGCAAAAAAGCAATGCCATCAGCAAGATTTCCTCTGAGGATCTGACTGTGGATTTAAATGATATGTGGTAGTGGTCATAAAAGTACTCTGGATGGTAGACTGGTCTTTGGAAAAAGGTTTATACTGCAAGAAGAGAACATTTTACTGGCCCTTTGAGTCTGATTCCACTACAGTGGTTGTATTAATGATGGAATCTGTTGATTTCATAATGGACTGCATGAAATTAGTAGAGATAGTATTTGTTGACTGTCTTTGAACTAATACTGCAGTCAGACAGAGACTGAAAATACTGTCAGCAGGAGAATCTGAGGGGGTGCTGGAAATGTAGTATTCTGAGAAAGACTAAAAGAGATGGGCTAGACTGCAATTTGAATAAGATACAGTAAAAAGTCTTAAATGCTGGAAAGTTTCCAAACAGATTGCCCCCACAATTACTTTATATTAATTAGTGTAGTATGTGCTAGCTTAGCTTGAAAGAAAAGGGGAAAATAAATTGTAGTTAAATTTAATATTTGAAGAGGGAATCATCTTGTCTAGCTTTCAGGGGTGATTCACTCCAGAGATGGTCACCTGAACTCAGCTGCCCATTTTGTATCTATATTTTAGTGAGATGTTTAAAGTCCCATTCCAGTCAGCAGTGGACATACACCACTAGTGCAACTTCAGTTTTTGGGCTTATCCCAAGCCTAAAAGTCTCCTCATGCTCATGCTTAGGTCTAATCCTGATCTTTCTTTTCCTCCATAGGAATTACAGATGAGAAACATTGTTGGTTCTAGGTCCAGAGCATATAAAATTTTTGAAATGTTAAATTTCATTTAGCTCTGGCAAGTGCAAGATTATTGCAATCAAGATCCACTTCTTTTCTGTTAGCCCCGTTCAGGAAGTCTTTATTTAGCTTTCTATGGAAGAAATGGCAAAATAACATGAAGAATGAAATAATTATTGAAAACATTTAAAAATTATGATAGCATTGGCAAAATTGAGTGTTCCTGTAAGAAAACTGAAGGACACAATATTTTATAGTTTGCAGAATGTTAACCAAATGTCAACATTTCTCTGCTCACAGGGAACCATACTGAGGGAAATAATATAGACATGGTGTAGATTCACACTTAAGCTAACGCTGTTGGTTACCTGCAGCCAGTTATCCTCTTGGCTGGGTTATTACAAGGCTGGGGCCCATCACATTAGTTCACAAGCTTCTCACTGCACTAACTGAAGCTAGACTATAATAATAAGATCCAATTGTCCTCCTGTGACAGGATAACTCAGGATGAATTTAATCATCATTGTAGTCAGATGGGTGCACATAGTGTAACATCAAGAAAATAGTTAAACATCTGCTTTGTATAAAGCAACAGGGTTCATCTCATTGGCTGCATCTTTCTTCAATAGCAGTCCCAGGAGTGTGGGAAAACAGAGTGGATCTGACCTTTTTTCTCTTTTTTCTTTCCTCTTCCATTCTGTCTTTATGAATCTGCAGGAGCTCACAGATTATTTTTTGCTTGTTTGTCTTCTGATGTGTCTCATGATATAGTCACTGTGCTGGTTTAAAGGTAAACCGGCAGGAGAAACGAACCCAACACAAAAGAGATTGATTATAAGTCAGAGTTTCAATTCAATAACAATATTACAATAAATGAAGTGGCACAAAGAGAAATTGGTTTTAACCCACAAAACCCAGAAGTATGACCCAGCACCCTAGGGCACAAACACAAAGGGGTTTGTTAGCCTTTGTGCTGAACCCACATGGCTCCCCCAAGGCCAAAGTAAAAGGAAAGGAAAAACCTCTTGGTGCAGCTGACAGTTGCAGTCTGGTTGAAAGTGGTGGTCTCCTCCTGTTGAGGTTCTGGTCCTCCTCTGGATCCAATGAGTGGTTCCCTGAGGTCTTGAAACCCCCAGATTATGTACCCTCAGGTCCAGGTGGGAGCACCCAGTACCTCCCCTAGGGCAGGGAGTTACACAATGAGTGATCTGACTCTGTGAGTCATGGAGTATTTTGGAATTGTTTCTGGCCCATTAGCAGACATGCCCCCTCAGACTGGGTGTAGAGGTGGGGAGTTATCACAGCTCTAATCTCATAGGCTTCTTTCACACCCAGCTCACAGCCTGAGGAGTGGTGTGTGCCCTGGGCAGCTGCTGCAAATGGTCCATTGTTAACAGTTCTTGGGAAATGAATAGAGGGTGCAGAATACATAGCTTTGCTCACCCCCACACAGTGATAAACTGGTCCCACTTGCTGAACTAGGACAGTCACTTAATTTGGTAATTACAGCAGATGAGGTAAGCAAGAATCCTGAAACAACCTTGACCAGCTGTTCTGCTGGAGCTGTTCTTAAAAGTTCAGTTTCCGGAAGAAAAAGAAATCTGATCTTAAGAGCATGACTTGGGTGGTACAGAGGTGGAGAGTGTTTACAAAAACACAACTCAGTTATTTTTAATGACTTGATTTTTATAACTTAGTTATTTTTCTAAATTGTTCTCTGCAAATAGAGTAGCCATATATTTTAAAATTCTGAAGTTTTCATATTCACTTCCAAAATTAGGGCCCCTAGATTGTACGATGAAACCTACTGTTATGAGAATAACTAGAATCTGAAGCAATACTACAATGTGGAGATTAGGAAGACTTGAAGTAAGTTGCAGAAGAACTTTATATGAATTTCTTGATTCATGCTAAAGCTTGTTTGATCTAATTTAGCACTAAGCATCCTTCACTAGCAGAATTCTTAAGCCGGGGGGGAAATTTCAGCCCCATGGATAATCTACGTAGAAAAAAATGGATCAATTCATATATCCTTTTTAGCTCTTTGCCTTATAGATTTTAGAGCACCTGTGAGAGATTGTCTGAAAAGTGTTATATTATATTATTTTCTATTTAGAAATGAATTTATGTAGTTAAATCCTTGTCTATTGAGCTGAAAATGAACTCCTTGGGGCATACATCTGATGCCAGCAGGAATGAGTAATTTAGAACTTGAAGCCTGTACTTCCTCCCCAGAGGATGTGGGAGATATATAAAAGTGCTTTAAAAATTATCCTTCCCATTTGCATCTAGAGGAAAATACAGCAGCTCCAATTTATTTGATTTGTTCATTAATTGCTCAGCTAATGCTTGGAAAAAAACACAACAGGAACAAAATGTAACCAGGCAACTCACCAGGCGGCATTATTAAAAATTTTGAGCTACTAGGAGAGTGAATGTAACACAGAAGTTGTATTGCATATTAATACAAAATAAACATGAAAGAAAAATCAATTCATATTTGGGTCTGTAATCTTTAGCATTATTAACCCATAGCATATGAGAAAGGATATGGAAAAGTGTGCCTGTGTGAAAATAGAATGGACAAGGAACTTTACGACAGTATCCTGTGTCATAAAATGCATTTGATCCAATAGCCGTTTACAGCTAAAAAATTTCAGACAAATATTTTGTACAGTCTTGCTCCTCAGAACCAAGTATGAGTTCAGAAGTGTGGCAACTTCAAGTCTAAGTTTTCAAGTCCTGCTGTCTGTTACTTGATTTGTTTCTGCAATAGCATTTCCATTTAGCTTGCAACTGGATGTATAAATTTAACCCCTAATTTGGGACCACAACTAGTTGGTTCAAAGACTCTTCACATAAAGGTCCAACACAAAAGTTTGTGAGTTGTTGCCTGAATGAAAAGAAAATCCCAAAACAATGAAGAAAAAAACCCCTTTTTTGTTGTTGAAGAAGAGCTCTATCTCAGATTGCTCATATTGTCATCTTCCATCGGCATTCCTGGTTACACTGGCATAGATTTACATTAACTTGGATCCACCTACCTCTGTTTTACTTGGAAAAGGATGTCTTCACCTGTAAACATTATAGGAAATTGTAAGAATGGCACGTAGAAAAATTCTCATTCAGAAAAGCTCTACACACTGGTAGGTGTGTCAAAGTAAGTTGTGCCTGCTTGTACTGTCATAAGCAACAATCTGACTGTTTCCTAGCTTTTTGGCACTGGTCATGGGATGTGGGCTATACCTGACAAGCTAATTGCAGGTCTCAGTAATTTTTTAAGATTTTTTGCTTTATCCTACTTACGATTCCAGTCTGCACTAATTTCTACTTGAATTCCTTTTTAAATATTTAATTAAAAGTGGGGCTGCTTTTTATTAGTTTTGTTTGATTGATTTTTTTACTACTACAATGCACATATCTTTCAGTTCAGAGAAGTATCCACAACATATATAGTCATCCAATTCTGTCAGGGAGACAAGTGACAGACTGAAAATAAAGATAGCATTCTCATGCAAACAAAGTTGTACACCCATGTAGAGGAAAAATGAGTTTAAATAATAGAAATGTGTTGTAACTGATTTGTGTAGTAGTGGGATAATGCAAATATATCAGGCTTCAGCTGTCTGTCTGCGATGGTTGGAAAGATTTTACTATCATCTTGTGATGAAAGCTCTTCTCCCCCTCTCTGGAAGACCAGAAACTGGACATTTCTACAGAGAGACAGTGGTCATCCCCATTACAAGAAAGCAGGAGACATAGTTCAATTTAAAAGTTTTGATCACCAGCTTCACATAAAATATTTTGTCAAATTTCTAGTGAAGAAGAAAATATATTCTAAGGCAGATCTTATGAAGTTTTTACTCTCTTCTGTAGGGCAGACTGTGGTTCACATCCATCATCTGGATATTGTCATCTATCACATTCTCTGTTACAGGAAGGGCCTATGGTATTAGTGGCATATATAATGTTCATTCTTTCTCCCTGTAACATACACTAGATTCAAATCCTTTGGTCTCTTGTACTCGAAGTCTTTAGCTGTGGTGGTTTTGGTGTGGAGCTGTGACGTTTGCCATCTTGTGTTTCTACTTTCTGAAAAGTCAGAGGAACTTAATATGTTATACTGAGGGTGAGAGTTATCAGGCTAAATTAGTGTATCTACAGTGAAGATACTTAAAAGAGAAACATTGAACTTCTGTAGTCAGTGAAGAAAACTAGCAACTCCTAGTTGCTTACTGTATGAAGCAACTCATCTTGTTCCACACTAGACATCTGAAACTGCTCAAATGAATTATCCCCTGTGAGTGTCTCATATCTGTAAAGGAAGCATAGGACAACAACCTGAGATGTAGATGTACGTGCAGGATGCACATTTGTAGGCTCTTAGTACCACTGACAGTTTTTATTATCCAGAATATCCACATAGGCTGTAAATTTGTCACAGATGGCAGATCCATATCTCTTTGATGAAATCCAAAGGGCAGACAGGGTACTTTTTGGAACTTAAAGCAACACAAAATGGCCCTGTTTAGATGATGAAATTGTACATTTAGTGTGCTCCTTCTGAATCTGTTTTTACTTTCTTTTCAGCTGCAGCTGCCTGGTTGAAAAATAAGGCTATTGTGTCTGTTCTTCTGGAGTGTCAGTGTTACTATTTCCTAGGAAAGAGCTGCTTTTACTATCTAGGGTCCAACTTTTTGTTTCATTTAGGTTATTGATGTGTTAGAAACTATGGTCACATAGGAATTAAGGCTTCTCCCCCCCAGACTGTGGCAAGATCAATAGCTCTACTGAAGCACATCTACACCAAAGCACACAGCATGGGCAACAAACAGGAGGAAATCGAAGCCACTATGCAGCAGGCAAACCACGATATAATTGCAATCACAGAAAAATGGTGGGATGATTCATCATGCTGGAGTGCTGCAATGGATGACTGTAAATTCTTCAGAAGGCATCAGCAAGGAATGAGAGGCAGGGGGGAAGCCCTGTATGTTATGGAGTGTTTTGACTGTCTAGGGCTTGATGATGGTGATTGTAGGGTTGAGTGTTTATGTGTCAGAACCAGAGGTAATGCCAAAAAGGCAGACATTCTGGTGGAAGTCTGTATAGAGCACCCAATGAGAATGAAGTAGTAGTAGTAGTAGTATTCTGTAGTTTTGGGGCTTCAACTTACCAGTCATCTGGAAATACAATACATCAGAGAGGGAAAAATCCAAGAGGTTCCTGGAATGTGTGGAAGATAACTTACTGATGCATCTGGTGAAGGAGCCAACCAGAGGAGGTTCCTTGCTGGACCTGGTGTTTGTGAGAATGACTGGCAGGTGATGGGCTTTTTGGAAGCTGTATTTGATCTAGCTGAGATGGAGTATGTTTCCCTCTAGCAGGCCTCACAGTGCTGTGCTTTGCATTGGTAGACAGAAGGGTATTCCCCCCTGCCTACCAAGGGGCTGAGGGTGGGCAACATGCCATTGTATGCCCAGGAATTACACAGGTGAGTTTTCAGAATGAAATCTTGCTGTCTGCTATCTTCTTTATCTGAAACTTAAGCATCCAGAGTAAATTTTTGATGTTCAAAGAGAGACATTGGTTTCTCTGCAAGATCAGGATTTTGAGAGTTGAAGTGTAAGGAAACACCTATGCTAACCTATGTAACTTGAATCTGGACATACAAGTCTGATCAAATCACTCAATGTTTCCCTTATTAGAGAGCAATAAATACCCCCAGAGAGTGATTAGTTTTATCCTAAATAATGTGTATAAGATAAATCAGATGGGTCACCTTCTAAAAAATGTGTATTTCTATCTGTTGACTAAGAAGAATGCTTAGAGGTACTCCTAGAACTTCAATACAAAATGGTTAGAAGCCTCAAGCTGATTGGGATGAATGCCTTAGATACATTGGCTGAGCTATTCTTAGAGTTATTGGATTTTTTGTTGACTCTTCAAAGGGTTTAAACAATTAGCTTTACAGATATTTAATGTCTGGTTGACCAAATTTAGTGAACTGAATTTTATGCAAAATGAAGCTCAGATTTTAAATGCATATAAATGCTACATTTAAAAAAGGAAAGGAGAGAAAAAAGTTAAATTAAACATGCTCCATAATGCTCCATACTGTCCTATCAGAATTCATGTCACGATATGTTCCTGTAATAAAAATATACCTCTCCAAAACATAGTATTACAATCAATGCATATTTTGCTTGAAGTGTGAAATTTCCTCTGCTTAGTATCCTCTATGAAGCATTGTTCAAAAATAAATCCTCATTAAAAGTATTGAAATAATGCATCCCTTGTATCAGCATTTACATGCCTATGACACCTTTAAAAGTAGGTGCTTGACATCAAGACAAGATCAGTATTACTGACAGGAACCATGTAACATATATAAAGTTCAGCAATTCAGTAAGAGAAGTCTGAACATTTCTTTTTCATTAAAAAGGAATTAAATCTTCATTCATGAATTATAGCTTGGCATGATGCATCTAATGTATTTTAACTTGTTCTCAGTGAGCAACTTAAAAAGATAGAGTCTACATTTTTTAATGAAACCTCCTGCTCTATCGGCTATCTTCCCAGCCTGCATCAGGGTTTCAAGTGAGTGTTGTTGGTCTTTGCTTTCTTTCCTTTCTTCTTTCTTTCCTTCTTTTCTTCCCTTTGAAGGCTGGAGGAGGGGAATCTGCCACAATAAACTAGAAAAATCCATTCTGTCAAATTGCATGCCCTGCTGCTTCATCACCATTATTATACTGAGGTTTTACATTAAAGTACCCTGGATTTTAAATTGAAAGTCAAATATAATTTGCCACTAGAAGCATGAAGTGAGTGACTAGAAAAGCTGATAGGTAGGCGCAGCATGACAAATTGGTATCTATCTAATAATGAGCCTTACAAGGTCATGGATCACTACGAAACTCTAAATTTTATGTAAGTAGAAACGGACTACATTGTGTCAATTGTTGTTTCGGGGGAAAGGGCAATATATTTTAGATTGGCCCATACATTTTCAGAGCTAAAGCTAGACAGGTACAATAAGTCCCTTTTTGATAGAAAAGAGAACCAGGGAAAGCAACAGAGAAAGGAAGGGGGAGAAATTTTGTAGTTCCACACACTCACTTTCAAGACAAATTATAGACAAACAAACTCTTTCAGTGTCTAGGTTTAGGCTCTAGAGAGGAAAAAGCCCACATATTTATACATTATTTGATAAAAAAACCTTAAAGCAAGTAGTCATTTAATGGGATTTTTAGGGTGAAATTGATTTTGTGTCAACAGAAAGAGGAGAGGACCACCCCTGTTCCTACACAAGAAGTAATGTTATTAATAGACCATTACAACATTTGAAACATTCAAATCACTTCTCAGCAAATATTAATCAATACAACCCTAGTGAAATTGATAACAGTTTTTGATGACTATTTATATCACAAGATAGATGATTTGATAACATCATCCCTTAATAACATATCCACAGAATTTGTGCAGATGGCAAATGTTGGCACTTGAGACTTACACTCAGCTGAGATCATTTACTAGGAGTTGCTCTTTTGAGACACAAAGACCTTTATCAGTTTGTCTTATGATTTTATTTTTATGTGCCTTTATGAGACACTGTGTAGGATTCATGTACCATAACTTTGGCATCTAAAATGTAATTCATTGTTCTATGTTCCTTTGCATCACTATAGTGAAATAGATGGTTATCATCTTTTGGAAATGTTCAATTCTAGGCAGAGATTATTTTATTATAAAATAGACCTCTGGGACAGATCACATTGTTTGCTAGAAGCTAGAAGGGCTTCTGGCAATAAGGGGAGCTTAGCCTGGAAATCTGGCTTCATCACCTGTCCTTCAAATGTCTGAAGCTGGATTAGAGGATTCCCAGAATATCTGCCTCTCTTCTCATGTATCTCACCTAAGAGAAGAACTGGAAATAGTGAGAATTGGAAACATATTGTAGAAATAAATATATGTTTGTGAAGGACAGTGACTGGAAGGTGCACAATGGGGGCAGAAGTGTGACACTGGGAGAGATATGTTTTAAGAACCTGTGGAGTTGATGGGTAGCTGGAGGGCCCTGTTGGGTGACTGCTGTTCTGACACAAAGCGGAAAATGAAATTTAGAAGAAATAACCTAAAATGCCCATGAGTGTCATTCAGCCAGACCAGTGACCACACTACTTTTGTACAGAGAACATTAAATTTTATGGAGAGATCAGTTGTGATTTGCTGTTACTCTGTTATCTCAGAAATAGGACAGTAGTAGCACTGCCAAAGTAACAAATAGTGAAGATGTCTCCCTGTAAAGGTGTTATACATTGAAAATTTAAATGCACAAGTTGTGATCATGTTAAGAGTTCTAACTATGGAATTTGGCTTTATAAAGTATCTTGTTTAATCTATTTCTTGGAGGTCTCTTGTTTAATCTCTGTCAGGTAAAAGGGAGGCAAACTGCAACAGCAGTGGCTGTGAACAACCCATAGTATTTGAAATCATTACAATTTTCTTTTCTGGGCAATGAGCCTTTCAAAATATTAGGAGGCTGTTCCCTGGAAATAGCTGATGTTTCTTCTGTGATTCACAAAAAGGACACATTGTGCTTTGCTTCTTGTTTCTTCTAGTTTTGCTGGTTTTCTTTAACCCACAATAAAGCCCACATAATATGTGGGAGAAATAACCCAACCTTTGGTGCGATGATTTAACCTTTAGGATAGTGAAATAAATATAAAAGGCTGTTGCTTATTACCACTGAAACAGATCCCTAACCTAGTGCTGGGCCCCAAGAATAACATGCTGATCAATGAGTTGCTTTTTGGGGAACAAATAGTCAAATCAGTCAGTGTGTGGAAGAGCTATCCCTTCCTTGCAAGCACAGAACAGCCCCTGGAGGATAAGAGAACCATGAAAAATAAGCAGCATGATTTATGAAAAGAAATCTTATCCGACAAATTTGATTGCTTCTTCTGATAGGATTACCAAATAAGCAAAGGAAAGGAAAATGGCAGACCTAATATAGTTTGACTTCAGTAAAGCATTTGATGTAGCATCCATGAAATCTCATACAATTAATTCAAATTGACAAATATGTGGACTGTCACATGGATTGAAGATTAGCTCAAAGGCCATAAACAAAGAATATTGATGGATCAAGTTGAAGGAAGATACATAGTCATTTGTTGCAGTGCTGGTGCTAAATCAAGACTGGTTTAACATCTTCATTCCTGATTTGGAAAGAAGAATGCATCAGCTCATTAACAACATTTACTCATGGCATAAATTGGGAGGAGCTTTGAATGCCCTTCTGGGTAAAGAAAGATACAATGTGTCAGAGATTGATAAAATAATAAATAAATCATAAAAGTGCAAGGCACAGTTGCTGGTATAATTTGAATCAAATATTAAATGAGTATTTAACAATCTGGAAAAGACAAAGGAATAAAATATAATTGTGGCAAATAATGGGCACAACTTGAAAGGAAAACAAAAATGGCAAGTGAAGTTATAGGTGCATATTGCCTCATGGAATAAGGTGATAGTAATATGTAAGAATAGTAGTCTAATTTTGATCACAGGAACAGATCTAGTCTATATAGCTCTGGCACTCAAAGCATAAAATTGGATTCTTGGAATGATTAATGGAAGGAGCTATAAGAAACTGAAGTGATATCCAAATGGTCAAATGTAGTGAAGAAAGATTAAAATGGATATACTGTACTTCCAGAGATTTAAAATATTGGATTGTACAACTATCAAAATACCTTTCTGCCATGAATTTAGTAATAAGTATGTGTCTTGAGGTGAGCTGGCAAAATGCCAACCCCCCCAATACAGATGTCACCTTTCTTCCCTCCAGCCGAGAAAAGGGAGAAGGGGGAAAAAAAACTTTCAAACTAGGTTTATGCTGAAACTAGCTATATGTATTTATACAGAAAAGAGAAAACCAAGAGAAAACTACAATATAGCACACACTTACACAAGTTACATATAACAACAATTTTCTACTTCCCACCAAAACCAGATTCTATCACTCTGGATCTATAAGCACCCCAAAAGACACCCAGTAAGAAACAGAAAGTATAACAATAAAATATTTCTACTTCCCTGAACTCAAACAAAAGGCAAGTAGTGGCAGCAGCAGGAGCAGGACCTAGCACAGCAAAACAACTCTAGCCCGTCTTGCTTGTACTTCAGCCATGATGGAACTGACCTAACACCTCCCGCTCTTGCACTCATATCTCAGGTTTGTGTCATCGGGTATGAAATATCTCCTTGGTTACCCAGTCAGGTGATAGCTGTCTCTCCCAATCCATGCAGATTCTCCAAGCCTGCCAATCTGAGGCCTAGCTAAAACCACTACAGTAGGACACAGCTTAGAGTACCTGAAAATATAGCTGTCCATGTATGCTTAATTAACAAATGGAAGGGTACCTGGTAGTCTCCACACATCAAAGGCGTACATATCTGAAGAATGGAGAGGAATTTTGTGTGATGCAGAAAAGTATAAACTAGTAAAATTGGAGAAAGTTAGCTCAGTTGGTTAAAACTTGGTTGTAATAATGCCAAGGTCATGGGTTCAATCCCCTATGCGGGCCATTGACTTAAGAGTTGGACTCGATGATCCTTGTGGGTCCCTTCCAACTAAGACTAGTCTGTGATTCTGTAAAAGTATTGTTAAGGTGATTACAAGCAACACTTATTTATCACAAGTGTATTGTGAGGGGGCAATATTGCACGATTAGAAATGCACTATATATGCATGGTAGCATACGACACTTGCAATGAATTTTGCTTCTTTAAGAGAAAGTTTAGTGAGAAGGGTGTTAGAGAGATTAAATATTTGGGCCCATACCATCTCCCATATGCATAGTCTTTATCACCCCAGATGGCACACCAAATGCGAAGTCCTAGAAATATTACTGAATTATTACCTTCCAAACATGAAGCAGACTAAACCAGCACAGACTATAATAGATCCTCCTGCAAATGCTTCCAAAATTAAGGCTAGGTGCCCCTTTTTATATACAAAGCCCAGATGGTACATACAAACCAACTGTGAACTACACTGCTGGTGTGATGTTTAAACCTTACAAATATGTATGCTGGTTTAACAAATGGCCTCTATTTACAAACTGAAGTCTGAATAAGCTAAAGAGATGTCATGTTGCAGCTTGCACTGAAGCTCTTCCGTTAGATAGATTTTGGCTATCACTCTGGCCATTCTTATATTAAAATTAAGTGCAGAACAAGTTTTACCTAAGTAGAAATATTTAAAATGAAAATATAGCTTGTGAAAATCTAACTTAAATTCCTGCAGCAAAGCCCCAACCATGGAGTAACCACCCAATATACTTGAGGTCAATGCCTTTGTTGACTAAGTTGAGGAAAAAAAGGAGAAAAGCAACGGAATGATTTTCAGCTTAACATTTGAAGAAAATCAGGGCTTTGTGTTTTCACTAGTTTGTCAGATTCTCTTCTCTTCAAGACTAACACTAAATAAAAGAGGAATTGGGCAGATCCATAGCTGGTTTCATACTAATGGGACTGAGAAGAGAAGGAAACACCTAACACTACTTTTGCAGAAGCAAAATCTGCATTATGAAAGTCCTTATAGTCTTTCTGCACTGAGAATGCAGAAAAACAATATTAACTGAAACAAAAGTTTCATGAACTAATAGTGAGTTTATCTGGATACCAGCATACTTTAGACAGACATGGTTTTTTTGTGCAAATACTTTGGAGTTGTCCATGTGCAAGCTAGAAGTGAAGCTTTTTATGTGGCATTCTTTAACTGTTTCTCAGCCTCTCTTTTTCTCTTTCTTGCTTTCTTTTCCTTTTCTTTCCTTTCTCACAGCTGTTCTTGTAGATATTCTGATGCCTATTAGTGTGTGCAATCAGGCTGCACCCATAATGGAATTAATTTTAAAAGTCAGTTAGGGATAAGGCAGCAGTTCAAAGACAGCACAATTCAGGAGGCTGGATTGGGTGGTTCTCTTCTGACCTTAGAAGAGAATAATGAAGAAAAAAATGTTATCTGAACTATAGTATAATTTAGTGAAAATTCAGCATTTAACACCACATCACTGCTCTGTCTCTGATATTAGATATGTGAATATATCAAAGTCAGGACAGCCTTACTTCTGGGAGGCTCTGTGCTGGCTAGCAACATAATAGAAAGAAAGACATATATGTTCCTGATACTGTATCAATAAAACATGACAAGTTCTGATGATTAAATTAGTATTTTGTTTACTCATGTTGGTATATTTTCAACAGGAGGAAGACATAACAACATGATATGGTCATCAGGCTGCCACTATATGAGAGACTTAAGGGTGGCTGTAGAAAAGGAGACTCGATTTGTTCTCTGAGTCAGCATTTTAAAATTACATATATCCAGACATGTGGCAGCCTACAGTTGACTTGTACTTCTGGAACAGGTCTAACTAGGTAAGAAAAGTACCTATACATGGTATACATTTAATAAAAAAAAATCTGTATTTTTAAGTACATGAACTTAAATAACTTCAGCTTTTCTGAACAAATTTGAGCCATGTGTCATAACATCCAAAGTTAATAGAAAACGGTCTGCTTACCTAATTGCTGAATGATTTGATCCTTTTGAATATAAAGGTCATATCTTTATGCAGTGACTTCAGTGGATGTTCACAAATTTAAACCAATTGAAAAATGGTCTATAAGAGTTTGTGGCCAGGATTTCTCATAATAAAAGTCTTGGCAAATCTGAAAGTCATTATTTTAATGGTACTGCAGACAGCTATTGTTAAACATGAGACACAGTTCTGGGGTAATTATGGCATTATAACATTACAATTACCATCACTGAAATGTGTTTGCCTTGCTTCCATCTAGCCAAGTATCCTCCACAGAGAGTGCAAAACAGGAAGAGAAACTCTGCTAGTGCAGACATCAAGAGTTTGTACCTTTTCTTTTAAAAACTCTCATCTGGGAAAAAAGCAGTGAACAATTGTATGTGAATTCATGGTGATAAAGTTTTGCAGATTTCTGCACTCTGGCAGGATCTAGCTTTGCCTGTGTGCTTATATGTAAAAATGCCCACTGAGTGTAGCTGAGGTTTAAATTGATGGCTAGGGTGAGGGAAAGCTTGGAAAACTGGGATCCCTAAATTAATTTCTAGTATCTGTTCCAGTTGGGAGTGACATAACATATATATAGAATTCTTAAAATTCATGTTCTAAACATGAGTCACATGTCAGCTGGCATGGTGTCTCATGGCTTGCAGACTGCATTTTACAAGACACAACTACCCAGCTCACACAGAGGATGTGTCTCACTTTGAGGTCCAGGCATGTCTCTCCCTATTACAGGCTCTGACCATATCTCCGCTGACAGGTGACCCAGTCAGAGAAGAGAACTTTTCAGGACAGGATCCTCCTCCTTTTAAGGCTCAGTGGTTTTCAGAGGTATATGAGAGAGTAGAGCTCCTCTCTGAGCTCTGTAGAACTTGTGTGTGGAACAGAAGGGTAAAATCATGGCGTGCCATGTAATCCCTTGTGATGGGACTGGCTAGAATTGCCTCTGTCACTTTTGTCACCAGTTTAGGTGTGATTTTTAAGGATTACCTGAAGCAGCAATTAAATTCATAGCCACCACAATGAAAGAAAGTTCAGAAGGTGCAATGTAGTACTTGAAAAAGATGAGAAGGTGAAAGTTTGAGATTTACAGAAAAGCTTTTAGATGTGGTTTATCTGAACTTAGGGCCTCAAAATGAGTCAGGTTTGGTTTTTTTTTGTTTTGTTTGTTTGTTTGTTTGGCTCAGCTCCTTTAGCTTTGTGGGAAGATTTATTTGGCCCAGCACAGTTCTGCAACAGTAAACTGAATTGTTGCTTGTTCATGCATCCTGATTAAGGGCCTTATCGTCAGTTCTGTTTCTCTCTGCTGAAGCTTGAAATGTTGATATTGAGTACTTGCTATATCATCATGGTACTGTTTGGCTGAAATTGAGCTTGGAAAATGCGGAAGAAACTGTCAGGCATTCTGGCAAGCCCTGAATTGCTTTTCAATTCAGCTGTGTTCATGGTCAAAGGGAGTAATCCTTGGAGGGAGACATGATTAGCAGCAAAATAACCTGGCTTGTCTTAGGCATAGAAAGAAGGGTTGTAGGTCCATGACATTGTGGAATTCAGGTACCTCACTGGACTAAGGGGACTCATGTAAAACCTGCTAAAATGACACGTTAAACCCACACTGAACAGTGTTCCTGTTTGAAGAACTATTTGGGAATGGATCTTCCCCATTCATTAAGCAATAAGCTTGCAAACCCAAACCAGTCTGCTTATGAATGCATCTATCTTCTATTTACCCCAGCTATTCTTCTACTCCATTTATGGACATTCAGAATTTCAGGCAAATATTGACAGAAACTGCCATGAAACTGAGGTGGCCAATCACACATTTTGAACAAGGAAAAGTGCACACTGAATAGTCAGGGACATAATTAAATGAAAAGTTTGCAACAGGCAAGCTGATTGAAAAATGTTTGTACAAAGCACTTCAATGATTTAAAGAAAATGAATGCATTTATAGGGATCATAATACTTTTACTAATAATCTGCCAACAAAAAAAGCTCTAATTTATTAGCTAAAATGTTTCCCAAAAATAGTTTGCCCAAGTCTAGCATAAAATGACATATTGAATTCAATTCCATGCTGAATCCCTCCTTTGAAATAAAATGGTATGCAGCCAGTAGAATATCCCTGGATAATCACAGAGGTCAGAATCTGTGACCTTGTTGTGTTACATGACTATTTACAGTTCGCTCCCACTGCAGGTTGTCAGGGCTTCAAGTACCTGCTCTACTTGAAGTACAAAAAAAGAAACCTCCATGTTTGACACTGTGAAGAACCCAACCATCTCATTTTCCTCCTTATTTAGTCAATTTTTCTTCTTAACATGTGGAAATATCCTAGCCCGTTCAATGACTCATGCACCTCCTACAGTGATAAACTCTTAAGGATACCAAACAGTGTCACTTGCCACATTGTTTCACCAAACTTTCCTCATGTTCTATATATTTGTTCCTATTTACAGTATTTGTCAAAGTTCCAGTACAGAAGTACTGAATCTAGGCATATAAAGATGCTTAAGTTACTTTGGGAGAATGCATTCTGGTCATTTCTTTCTTCTAGCCCTCCCAGATTTCCTCAGGGTTGGTAAATCTTTTATTTTTTATTGAATGTGTTTTTCCTTCCTGCTCCTCCATTTAATTTGAGCAAATTTGATAGCCAGGGGCATTTTATTTTATTTTTGCCATCTGTTTTCCATTTTTATTAAATAGTTATAGTTTATTGTTAATTGAAATTGCAAATTGACCATATTATGTTTATGTCATAATAATAGCATCTGGATTCCAAACTGTGGCAAAGATTGCTTCCCAACTGTTCTTACGCTGTATAGGCCTAGAGCCTTAAAATTACACCTGTCCTATGGGGTGCCCTTCAAGTTTATCTCTTAACTAGCCAAGGTTCTGCTTGAGAAATAAAAGCTCTTCTGTTCAAGAAGAAAAAGATCAAGGTTCCAGGATGGTAGCCTCAAATATTTTTTAAATAATAAAAGTCCTTGAAGTGAGGTGGATTCTTTAAGGACCTGATCCAAAACTCCTCCTTATTTCTGAAAAAAGACAGCTCTACAAGAAACGTGCTGAATTGCAAATATCTTCAACCAAGCTTGAGAGAGGTTTTACTCCTTGCTCTTTTACAGTCTAGACTACTATTACTAGAGACATTAGAGAGGTATTAGTATGTCTTGTGGGGCTATTGAATACTGCAAACTTACCCAATGTATCACAATTACAGAAACACCTGTTCTAAGTAATATTTTGCTGAACCACCATGAGAATTCAGTGCTCAATAGCCCTCAAAATTTCTCATTTCTTTCCTGTAGTGAGGTATTTTAGCAACTTCTCTCTGGACCATAACAGAAAATGCTTAAGGTCAGTGGTTCAACACCTCTGAAAGGACAAATCCCCATGTCCCTTCATGCCTCCATCCTTCCCTTCCCACTTCCCCTCCCTATTTCTTCCTAATAGTGCCTTCTCAACACACTTGTGTTTCTTTGCTTACCAGTGTCTATTTCTTCATCTCTGTATTTTTGTTGTTTAGAGCTGAGGAAGAAAGGAAAAAAGTGGCAGATTAGTTACTAGTGTAGTCTACATTAACATACAAATGTGCTATATGGAAGGAAGAATTTATAGGAGAGAACAAATGTATGAAGATTATTGCTAAAAAAAAAAAAAAGTACTATGAAATAGGAACTCACTCCAGACAGACTTGAAGTCCTATGCTCTGTGTGGGAACCCTGATTCTGTATGGAGTTGGTGAGATATACCAATTGCCTTTGCACATTAATGGCTAAGATTAAACCTTCTGCTCTAGATGTATTTGATGGTGTCTCAAAACAAAAAGCCAAGATTTTAAAGAGCAGGATGTTAATTGCTGAGTGATAAAGAAAATTTCACACTCTTTCATTGCAACTCCTGCATTGAAATACTCTGGCATTTGTTGGTACAGACTAAAAAGAGAAAACTGGTAACAAATACATTAATCAAAGGCACTAGTAAAAAAGTCACCATAAAACTGTCTATAAAGAGTATATGGTATGAAGGAGACTGGTCTCTGTTCTTATGTTATTTTGGACAAGATGCTCTGCTGCTTTCCCCCCCCATCCTTTGTCTTGAGCTTGCCTATTTGTGCTAAAATACTTGAGGGTAAAGACTGACTTTCTGTGTGTTTGTACACTATTATACATAAATCTTACTGGTCTCATGATGCACTTTTGCAGTTAGTATCTTATATTACTAGATGAAGACATGAGAATGGATAATGGGAGAAAAATGAACCAGACATCAAAGGATGCTATAAACAGGCAGCCTTGGTGAGCACAAGCACTTGCTTCTTCTGCAGTGCGTGACAAAAGCCACTTACTCTGACAGCTGTAACTCTAAACATAAAGTAAGAGAACGCCAAATTGGAACCAATTGAGGTAAAAATAGCAGTTTATCCAATAAATGTTACAATTTTTTTCTCTTTTTTTTTCCTCTTCTTGGATGATCTGTGGACAGCCCTGGATTTGAATTAAAGTATTCAGTTTTTCTAATTGTGTAAGGAAAGTTTTTCTTCTTTGTGGGACCCTTTGAACATACTAGGTTTGAGTAAATCACCTCACCTTGTTCTATTAAGGAGGAGGGAGTATTTCAGGTAAGAATATTGATGTGTAAATGTCTAAGGTCATGATCAAAAGGAAAACAGATATTTTCTTGAGCATTCCTGTCTATAAAATTTCAAGGGTGAAGATTATGAAGATGTGATCCTTCTAGACTGGAGCAGGAATAAAGCCCACAATGTGAAGCCTTAATTCCTTGTCTTGATAACAATAATTCTCAAAACAAGCTGTAAAAAGATTATATGAAAAGATTAAATACTACTAAATGTATTTACTTAGATTTTATAAAGTAATTTTTAATTAATAATGTTAATAAAAGATTTTATTTGTGACTATGAGAGAAAGCAACAGGCATTACGAAGTTATTGTGCCTTTTTTTTCAATGCTTCAGCTATGAAATGTGCCACTTAAGCCATCTTCTGTTACGAAACTGTAGTCATTAAAGTGCAGCATGTTTAAGACTACTATCTCC
Source organism: Sakesphorus luctuosus (assembly GCA_013396695.1). Classification (NCBI taxonomy): domain Eukaryota; kingdom Metazoa; phylum Chordata; class Aves; order Passeriformes; family Thamnophilidae; genus Sakesphorus; species Sakesphorus luctuosus. Next base: position 449,848 of record VWZD01007927.1, on the reverse strand, counting down.
TGAAATCCACTGATCCATACAATTGCTGTCACACTGCAGAAGGCAATCTTTGACTTGACATTAGTTTCTTGTCCTTCCAAATTCTATATGACATACACTCTGCCCTTGAATGTTACTTGCAGGATCAGGACATTTTAAAAGAAACAGAAAAAATCTTGTTGGGCTGTCAGTCACTGACCAGTCTTGGAAGATTTTTCTTCTGTTTAGGGAAACATAACAGCCACCATTTCAGACATGACAGCTTTTCGAGCATCTCAGCATATTATATGAAGTTTTATTTGACTTCTCATCATGGAGCAATATGGGAGTGCAAAGGAAGTTTTGCATGTGTAACTCCTTGAAGGGAGAAGTTCAGCCAGTAGTTAAGATCTCACTTAGGCATTCCTTCTACCTCATACATAAAGTTTCTGTGATGCTATCATCCCCTATTTTTCAATATTTCTGGGGGAGATTAAAAATCTAATAATTCACACTGGAAAAAAATTACTCTCACAATTCCACTCTCTAAAGAATAAAGCAGATATTGGATGAGTATTAGTCTTTATGAGGATGAATAAGGAATGCATGATGAAGACGCTCTTCCTTCTGTAACCTGGGAACCATCATTTCCTGTGTTAGAAAACACTATGACGGTAAAAGCTGGGATGTTTATAGAGCTTATGTTGCAATCCTTGTTAGTTTCTGAACTCTCATATGGTTCTGTAAAATCCCAGCCAAATTCATTACTGTTCAGGTCTGCTCAGAAACAATAGTGATGGGAAGTATTACGGTTATAATTCAGCAAGTCTGGGGTGGGGTAGGGAACATTTTTAATTTCCCTTTACTGCTAGTGATGGATTTTTGCAGCTTCACCTTTCTGTGCTACTGATCCCAGCAGTCCCAGGCTCTAAACAACAAACAGCTTGACTTGCAGAAACTTTCCACTCCCTCTGGGAAAGACCACAAACTTACAGCATATTTTAAGCTGTTGTTCGATTTTCTGAGGGGAGAGAATCATCTCTAGGCACAAATTAGTGCTACCAGTGGAAGATGGAGTTCAGCTGTTTATGTACTAATATGCAGCAATTATAATAAAACAAAACTCATTCTGAAATTCTGCTGTAACTATGGTAACCTACATTCAATGTATTCCATTAAAAATATAAAAAGGCTCCCTAGCAGGAGAGAGTAAATATTATCTATTATTGATTGATGAAGGTTTCAGACTGTGAAAAGTGGTTAATATACTTTTTGCAATGAAACACAGTTGTTAAACCTTCCTTTTTATTAATGCTTATTGTCTGTTTAAATAGCATCAGGTAGTTATCACTCATTTTTATGTCAAAATAGAATAATTTGCTTCTTTCATTAGAGGATCTCCATTTCACAAAGGGTCTCTGAGAAATTCTTTTATTAACTTTCTTTTATCTGATTTCTAGTCTGGGATGTTTCTGTTAGTATTTGACTGAAACTTGACAAAGAGTTTACAACACCAAATGCGGTTGGTGTGCTTGGATAATTTTATCTTTAATAATAATAATAAATCCTCAAGGATTCTACAGTTTAATGAGGAACAAACGAGTTATTTAGATATTCTTTTGTTTTACTCACTAGTTGTCATGATTTCCAAGTTACTTAAGTTAAATGTTGCAAATTACTCATGAAATAAAAAAAAAACTTTTAAAGTTTGGTTAACAACAATAATGTCAAAGCATAGTGATATGTGTGTGGCTGGGAATGAGAGAGAAAAAATTGGCAGCACCTGGCAGGTACCTAAGCAAAATGCTTCCTATGCCTGAACCTTTGTAGAAATCCATGGACAGAGCCACTGAACGGAGAAGCAGAATGGCCATGCTGCAGGGCAGTAGTCTAGGCTTGATCTTTTCCTATCAAAACTGTTTCCTACACAGTTACAGTACAGTTTCCTATACTAGCAGTTCACCTGTCTCTACAGGACTCTTCACTAGTTTAGAGAAACTGGGAGGGATTTACTTGGAGATTTGAACCACTAAATGTAGTAAATTGAAATTTAATGGAGCCTAGAAAATGATTCAACTCACTGTCAACCTGAGCTGCAATTTCGGCACTTGAACATGGCCAATGTAGTTTAAGAAGCCTTTGTGTGTGTCAGCCTTTGGCTGCCAGTCTAGAAAAGTATTTCTCTCCTATGTGTGTTCTGACATATTTACCAAGTTTTTGAAGCTATCACAGGTAATCTATATAATTTTAAAAGGAATTGGATACCTGTATGAACTGTGATATTGACTGGAGCCCTTGATCTCTGCTCAGAATAATGGATGCTTATAGATATGGTTGACAGGCAATTCACAGCTAAAGACACTTTCATGTGAAGCCCAATCCCAATCATGCTATATATTCCACATCTTTGTGGGCATGACACAAGAGAACCAAGGAGATGTGATTCATACTGTTGCAATTTCCTGACAGGGACGATATTCTGGTTTCTCTTGTCTCCATTTTAACCAGACTTTTTTCCTCCACCCAAAGTGTCTGTGGGAAAGCAGGTTAATCAGGAGTGTCAGAATCAGAGCATTACTCGAGCAATAACACGTTACTGCATTAGGTGATATAACTCGTAGAAGAGATACAAAGGGAGATCTAAAGCAATATTGAAAATGTGTAATGGAGAATTATTTTCTTATTTTTAAATCAAGACTGAAATCACTGTCAGGACTCTGTAAAAACACATATTGATATCACTTCTGTAGAAGAAAAGCTTAGGTCTTCAGCAATGTATCCCTCAACTACTCACCAGTCACAGAAAAGGTAGAGAGAAAAGGGAAAATAATGATGAGAGAATGTGGGGGAAGTAAAAAGGAAATGATTTTTTCATTTCATTCACAGACCAAACAAACTGCCTGTCTTCTTTTCTGGTTTTGTTGTACCAACTCACTCTGAAATGATGATACAGATTACCAGGCTGTTATCCTGAATAAAAAGTGCTGTTGTTAATTCTCTTTTGGTGCAGCTATGGGCCATTATTTCCAATAGCTGTAGGTGTCACTTCCAGTACTGTGACCCATCAGGAAATCTCTCAGGAAACTGAAAGAGTTTACACAATAGCCTGACAAGAATATAATTTACAGGGCAGCAGAAGGGGCAACTGCCTCCTGGTCTCAGATTTATTCCTGATTCCTATTGCAGAGCTTAAATAAGTATGAGGAAATGTACTTTTCCTGCTGTTGGGCTGTCCTGCCACTTCACAGTGAGTTTTGAGCACTCTAAGACTGTATAACCTCCATTCATTAACTGCCTGCTGGTGTTAGAGCTTGTGTCAGGATTGCAACTTTCTGCAGGGCACTGGCAGCAGGAAATGTCCATGGCTGTAGGGGTTCCAGGAAGGTAAACAAAGCTGGAAAACATAAGAATGAAGGAGAAATTTATGTGTGGATAGTAGCAAGTATAAAGGGAAGGGAGAAGAGAGGGAAAAGAAGCAGTATCTGGTGATGAACATCTGGGACTAGATGGTCCATAAACTGACTGAATTTTTTATTAATTTTATTTTTGTGTATTTTCATTAAAAAAAAAAATCCTCTGGCTTTTTTTATCCAAAATAATGATTTCAAACAAGATACACATCTTCCAGAGCTATTAATTTTTTTACACCATTGGGAAATATTAGAATTTATGCAGCTCATACTCAGATAATACAAGTTGAAGAGAAGAGTACTTCTCATACTTGCCCTTCAAATACTGGGAAATGATCATCTAAAGCTGAAAACCAAGCTTATTAGTCTTGGAATTCCTGGATAAGTTGTGATTGGTACCTTTCTTGGAAAGCATTGACTTTCTTTTTATTTGATAATAATCTTTAAAAATACTATGGCTTTTTTTTTCTTACTTCCCCTCACCCCTCTCCATGTGTATTCACTCTTCTTTCATTTCTGAGTATTTAGGGATTTGTGAAGAGTTGTGAATAAGTGGTAATCAAAACAGAATCTGTGAACTGATCCATGCATCACCATGAACTTTTTGTTCCTTAAATCTGACTGCAGTAGTTAGAATGAGATTTACAGACGAAAACAAAAATGTGCTCTCCATAGGTACTTCACAAATTATTCCTCTGAATACTCCTTTGTATTTCCTATTTCTGTATTAGCTACTAGCTGAAATTATGCAGAAAACAATTGTAAAAGGACAATTAATTAAAGACCAAATTAATTTACTCTATAAAACTATTTGCAGCCCAATTTCTTTAAATCTCTTTTTTTAATCAATGTATTTATCTTTTGACTGCCATGTAATGGTTAAGTCTGTATTGATTGTTTCTGATATGCTCATGGATTTGTGTGAAAGAATGGAACCTAAGATTCTCACCTTCCTTTTTTTTATTTTTTTTTAATAGAACACCCATTAGTTTGGATAATGGCTCAATATAGCTCCTCAAATACAAGTAATAACTCATAGTATCTAAGTCTATACCTGTGTTTGCCCTTATCTTCTTCAAAATATACTGGATTTCTTTACTGGATCTGTTTAGTTCAGAAATCAAAAAGTTTGCTATTGGAAACTACTAATTACTAATCTAATTCTACCAGTCAATTGTTTCCCTCTTTCTACATTATCCAGTACATTTTATTCTGTCTCTACAGTTTTTCTGCTACAGCTGAAGAACAATCAGTAGCTATGCTATATTATTGCACTATGTTTTATTACCCAAAATTAAGATATTATTAAGAGATTTGACAACATATTAAGAAAGAAAAAAAGAGCAGAAATAGAATTAATCACTTTACAGTGAATTTTTACAGCTCTTTTAGTAAACACAACATACTGGTCTTGATAGAACACAGAATAGATAATTAATGAGACAGTACAGAGGAAAATAATTATTGACATATCTGTTACAATATTTTGCAGAGGTTGCAAATTCATTGAATCAGGGACTGTCTTCATTCTTTCTGAGTAATACCTAACACTTCATGATAATTACACATCTTAAAAAAACAGTGTATAATAACAGAGAATGAAAACAAGTTATAATATGACCTGAATTATAGGAGAAAGAGGCTACTAATTTTCACCGCTATAAAGAGCAAAATCTGGTAGAAAGCTAAGTGTTTCTGCTCATCTAAGCACCTATAAGAACTTCAAGGAAGTGAAATTAACACTTTTTAGGACATGTCAAAAGTTTTACGTTTCAGTCACACATAATGCAACTTCAAATATATTTTTCTTTGCAGTCCAGTTTAGTTTTTAAGTATTGCCTAGCATCTAAAATTAACATTTTATGAGAGACAATTTTGAAAGACAAATAGATATTATATTTGAAATGGTAAAGAATTTCCATTTTGGTATTATGAGAAGGCTTTCCATATGTCAATTTGTGAGGAAAGGTAATGAAAATTTCTATGTTTTCACAAAACCTTTTGTCTGTTTTCCAACAGGCATTTTCTGACAAAAAACAGTTACACCAGTAGATTGCCAGAAACCTTTTGCTGCAGCCTTCAACTGTGTACAGGTTTAAGGAATAAGGGAATGAGCACAAATTCCCAGGTAAACTTTTGCCTTATTTCTACTGACTTGACAATAGGATAGCTAACGCTATTGTGCTTCTACTCTTGGAAATATAAAAGCCAAACTTCTGTACTGGCCCATGTTTACAACCAAACAAAATTTAACCTGGAGAAAGAGCATTGTTGTGGAATATTGTGGGAATGTTCAAAATTTCAGGAAGGAAAACCAAGCTACAAGAGGATTCTTCTTTTTTTTTAGCACTGTGCGGTTTTTCAGCTACATCTTGCCACTGAAAGTATTACCCCTGAAGTACTGTTATTATGTTTTTGTCATGAGATTGAAAGAGGTATAACTCAGAGAGCCTCAGGCAACAGTGAATTACCATGGACTTTCCTATAATTGAGTGAAATATGTTTATACTCTTCAAGAGGTGAAATAAAATACATGTTGGGTAAAGAAAGGAAGGTAAAAAAGTATATGTGACAAGTTGACTGTGCTACATATTTATCAGTAGGAAAGTAAATGAATGCATATGGAAGTAGGAACCCAACCAAGATTTTATAATAGAAGGAAAATCTAGTTTGACATTAAAAAAAAAACAACAACTAACCTCTGCTGCTGTTGTTATATTAGTGTTTACTACATCATCAGGCAGACTGCTGATGAGAGACAGTCTGGCCACTTGGGGATGTGGGTGAGGACACATGCATGCACACACATACACACCCCTGAAGACGCATTCCCAAACCTAATTTTTGTATGCAGAAACTACTCCCTAAGGCTGAGATATGTCAGCTATTTGGCTGAATATGTTTCACCTAAGACACAGTACCTGACTTTTACTCTTTGCATGTCTCTGAGGTAAAACACCAAAATAAGCTCTTTCACTTAAAGATACATTTACTTCCCATGGTTTAGCTCACTGTGGTATTCCATTGTAATTTAACCATGTCTGTGTGACTTTACCAAGGCTTTTGGTGCTGAAACATTTTCATTCTGGAATTTAGACTGATACCTTCTTCCTGTTTAAACTATGACTGAAGTTAGCGGAGCTTTCACACCTTACTGTTCAGCCCAGGCAATTTCATTACTCTGCCCTGAGACACAAAGTGGAAAAGTAACTCCCACAGACATTAACTGAGGTTACTGGGCTGAAATCAGATCTACTTTAGTATCCCACAATAGAAGAAATAATTCATAGGTTAATAACATGCTGGCATTTCATTCCACTACAGACATGATTACCTTTTATGGCTTTTTGTCCTTGCGAAGACAAACACGACAGAGCAGTTTATGTAATTACAACATGGTTAAGCACAATTATGATAAGAAGGAAAAAAAAATTGCCTAAGGATGACTGCATTTGAAGATTTGCCATTTTGAAGTAAAGATTCCATCAGAAAGCAGTATGTAAATAAAAAGTCTAAAAATGAAAATTTAAAAATTACTAAAACCACTTGCTAAAAACTAATAAAATTTTACAACTATGATTTAAAAAACATATTTTTTCAAAGTATTTTTTCAGTGCCAGTAAAAAAACAGTGAAGGCTCCCTATTGAATATAATTTGTAACCTAGAATACCAGCTGAGGGGAAAACAATCTTTCTGACACACAGACCATATAATTACAGAGATCATTTTCTTCAAACTGACTTTTTTTCTTTGATCTCTTACCCAAATAGTGACACAATACCTAAAAGCTGTGATGAGTGTATGCATATACTCTACTCCTGAGCACTTTTTTCTTCACTTGTGTATGATAACTGTTCACAAACTATTTGTTCAAACAGATACTACCAAACCCAAAATATTTGAAGATATTGCAGGTATTGCTTGTATCAGTAGGGAAAAGAACAGGTCAGTTTATCATCTGGTCCAAACCCACTACTCAAACAGGACCACCTGAAGACAGTTGCACTGGACAACGTCCAGGTGGATTTTGATATCTCCAATGATGGAGACTCCATAACCTTCCTGGGCAACTTGTGCCAGTGCTCAGTCACCCTCACAAGTGCTTCCTGATCTTCAGGAGTAACCTCCTGTGTTTGTTTCACTTTTTGCCCTTTGCCTCTGGTCCTGTTACAGGCCATCACTGAGAAAAGTCTGTGCCCTTGGAGAAAGGGCACAGTGGCAGAAAGTTGCTGACCAGGAGTGAGAGACAAAATGTTCTCTGAAGAACACCATTCTCTATAAGGCACTTCAGTAATTTAATTTTCTAAGTTTCAATGTCATGAAGACCCACAGTCTACTCATACTGCAAACAGGTTTCACACTTTGATGAAGAAAACATTACTTTGTGATTTAACCCCTCCTAAACCCCATATTGTACAAGTAATTTATTCATTCTAGCAAGATAAATAAGAAATCAGTCTTTAAACTTCAGTATAATAAGAGTGGAATCCAGTGTAAAAATAAATTAGAGACAGAATTTAATTATTGCTTTTCTCTGCCTGGTTTGCTCCCTAGCCCCTTTGCAAACTTTCTAACACTTATTTAAAATTCCTCTTTTATCCTTCATCTGTTGACATTATTTACATGCACAACTCTGATGTGTTTACCATACAATTAGAATAGATCTTTATTTTAATTAAATATCAATTCAGGATCACAGCTTCAAGCTATTTGTCAGCACTGATAGTGATCAATAGAAGGAGACGCTGAACAAAGAAGACAAACAGATTTTCTGAGTAGTCAAATATTTTTCATTTCTTCACATACCTCATTTTTTAATAGAGGATGAAGAGATTAAATTTTTTGCATCCTTTTAGTTATTCCATGGCACATATTTAGAAAGTTAAAACGAAAAGCTAATTGCCACATAATTAAGCTTAATTGACATGCTACCTTTTTCTCTGTAACTCACCATGACAGCTTCGTTTAACTGAGATGTGGTGACTGCCTGTCCCAGGAGTAAAACTTTCATTAGCTGTAGGCAAATTCCTGAAAGGAAAACTTGGTTATTGATGTGGAATTCACACCAGGCCTCTTGGGGCCATGAATCCACTATCTTGCTATAGCAAACTCCACATCACACAACCTTGTAACTTACAGCTTAAATATATACCATACTCAGTTTACACTTGTTTAATTTTGTGCTGACATCGTTGTTGAGCTTTCTCAGGTCTTTCGCCCACTGACTTCTGTCCCTTCATGACACCTTTATTATCATATCCCCTCTTAGTCTTCTATTATACTGAACAAGCAAAGCTCTTTTGTTCTTCTCTCTTAAGATAGTGTCCAGTTCCTGCTCAACATTCTCGTAGTTCTCTGCACTTTTTAAATTTACCTACTTTGAAAAAGTGTAAACAAGATTCAGTGGGGATGAGCCCATTCAAACACAGGGCTACATCCTCATCAACTGTGACCATGTTTTAGCTGATATATGTTTGCATCACCGTTGTCTTTTCACAATTGAATTGGAGACATACTGGGCATTGTGTGATTGACTATTACATCTCATACTTACTTTTAGATAATTTATAAGTATTTGGTTTCATTGCACTGTAGAAAATTGTGAGAGACCGAAATGTTATGGTTAATAGTTTAAACATTGTTAAAATCACCGAAGGACTTTTGTCCACAGTAGCTAACTGTGCAAAGAAGAAGCTGCTCACCCCTTCCTAGAATAGGCCTCCTGACGGGAACTGGATTGTGAGTTAAGCCACCTGATGGGAACTTGAGATAAGATAAAGGTGGTATTATTGTCCAAATATCTGAGGCCTAAGGAGAAGTAAACAAGCCTGAGGGGAGAATGTATTTGTGAAGAAAAACATTTTCAACAGCTGTATTGGAAATGGGCTCTGGCTGAGTTCATTGGGATGGGTAGGGAGGGGGGGGGGAAGAGAGGAGGAGCTGCGGGGCATGGGGGAGGCAGGGGATGAGGCTCAAACCGTGCAAAGACCGGATGGTGCTCTTTATAATGGTAATTGTCCTACGTTCAGTTGCAGAAACTCCCCCCCAACCCTGTTCTGTCAGGAATGTCTGATGAGGCATTCCTGGCTCAGCTGTGCTGACATGGAGAGGCACCTGAGGTGGCTCATAAACCATCAAAAACCTCAAAGCACCCTCCAGACTCCTTCCTGAGGCCTTCCACCAGAGGACTGCATGTGAGCCAAAAAATGTTGCAACAGATCCAGAATCTGTTTCAAGAGGCAATGTAAGCGCCCTTGACTCCCCAGGGGAGGTACCAGGGCATTCCCACCTCAACCTAAATGAACATTAACCCATTGGACTTTGTTTTTTGTGTGCTTCTTCCCCCACCACCTGACTGATCCAGACGGCAATCATCATTTCAACCAATGAACTAGTAAATTGCAACAATAAACTCTCGTGGCAGATCTGTGGTGCTAATGAACCTTTCCCTTTCCCTTTCCCTTTCCCTTTCCCTTTCCCTTTCCCTTTC